>ML787268.1:49997-67605 GCA_009831015.1 Picea engelmannii
GGGTTCACAAACCATTCTAGCCACCTTCCTAAGGAGTTTGCTCTCACCATTATGACTCTCTCTCGATCATGCAGGATGACCATTCTCACCATTTTTATTTCTTGCTCTCAACATTATGACCAACATGGCCATTTAAGTTTCCCACAATCTCATCCTAAGGATTTTGGACATCCCATGCGCAGTTCACGCATGCACTGAACAAGAACACAACCATAGCCATTGCCTTACCTGATTTTGGTGGTTGTGGATTGAAGAGTGTTGGCATAGGGGCAGACCCAAGGTTCAACGCTACAATAATGCACCAACAAAACCCTAACTACCGACCCTTTCGGAAACACATGCGAAGCAGATGAAGTCTCACCTGAGGTAGAGGCATTAGTGGTTGCAAGACTCAGGTGTCTGCAACCTTAGCTGGGACACAAATATGTGATTGTAATACTTAACAGATCACTTAGCAGTTATATTTATCAATATTCAGTTCTTAGTTACAACGCAGTTAAACCCTAATCATAGTACAACGCAGTGGTCAACCATATCTGGCATCTATCAGCACTTAGTACGATGGAACAGATAAGATCTAGCAGATTCAAGCACTAAGCGCATTCATATAAGCTAGATCTAGCATCCATATACATCATTTATCACAAAGCATAAACATATCTATCTATCTATATCAAAGCACTTAGCAAGTAAAGACATAAACACATCAAGACATCGCACAAAGTAGAGAAACACAACATATACGTGGTTCACCCCCACCCTAGGGCTACGTACACCAACTCTTCTTCTTTATTGGATTATTCAATAGGTTACATGGACAGAGTCTCAAAACCCTACTCCGCATAGGATAGGATATCTACACAGCTCACTATATCCTCCTTCCCCGAGTAGATCTAAGCACACAGTCTTTTGCAGCCTCTTACAATGACTTTCTCTTAGCTCTGCAAGTCTCACACAGTATGCACAAAGCACTTACAATCCTTCGATCACATAGATCTAGCACTTAGCCATTTGTAACTCTATATCCTCACTACATCTCTTAGCATCTATTTATACTTTACAAAATAGGCCTCAACATGGGTAAACCCATGGGCCGACATCCCATACCCATTACATAGTACCAAATCCCAAAAAGGACCCAAAAAGGGGCCAAGATCCCTCGATCTCTTCTTCATCTTGTGCTCCTCCTTCGACAGGATTTCAAAGTCCCAAAATAGGTAAAACTTGACAAAGGATCTCCCAAAACTTGGTCAAAGGCCAACAGGCCCCCAACACTCACCTGTGACTCGTCCCAAGTAACTTTGATCTGGGTAGTTCTACTTCGAAAGCCTCGAGCATAGATCGAGCTGCTTCGACTTGTTGTTCTGCCTTGGCCTCTTGTGCAACAAACTCTTGGATGACTACCTCGTTCACAGGTCCCTCCAGGCATTGTTCATCTGTAGTGACAACCTGCTCCAGTTTGGCTCCTTGGCCTTCAACCTCTGTGAACAATTGGTAAGCCTTATTTTGTACAGGTTGGAGCCTATGATTTACTTCCATAACTCTGCTCTGGATAGTGTGGATCTGATGCTAGGAAGTGCACTACTTCTGGGATCACTTCATTCTTTCCACAACTGACAGGGGATTCAACTGCGCTTGTATTGTTTTGACTTGAGACTTTGCCTCTTGGAGATGCGACTCTAGTGCCTTCAATTCCAGATTCTTAGTGAGTTGTTCATAGGTCTGGGCATTGTGATTAGTGAGATTCTTCCATTCCATAGCAAGGGATTTTATTCTCTCAACTACGCTTCGAGCAGCTGCTTCTCTTTGATCCCTTACATCCTATGGGGTCTCGGGCACTGCGCAGAGCTCTAAGTCTGCGATGTGTTGTTGTAGCTGATGGATAAATTATGTGAGCTACTCTACTTGTTGTGTGACTCAATCTTCTGCCTTTATTTCTACGACTGTCACAAAGTGAAGTGCTCTACTGACCACTTCTTTCACTTCAAGTTTCTATGCGAGCAACTGTTCTTGTCCTTGATGTAGCTATTAGTTTTATTCATCAAACTTAGCTTGAAGAGCAATATTTTCCTATTCTGCAACTCGACACTGCTCTACAAGTACTCCTTTTACTTACGTCAAATCCTAGGTGGCTTGTTATGTTTCCTCTTGTGCTCGGCGAAGGCGAGCTTCGACTGTATCAGCTAGTCGATGGATTTGGGTTGGTTCATCTCCCAACTCTAGTTTTCTCGATGGTAGAGGCATAGTGGAGACTGCGCGGCTGGAATAAAGGGCCTAGTGTACCCCTCAGAGTTTGAATTCAATCCTATCATACATTTCATCCTACTTCGATCCTTGTTTCTCTGCTATCTCCAGTGAAGCATCATTCAGGACTGCTATGATGAAGTCAAAGTCATCGGAGGTGAGGACAGTCTGCATCTTGGTCATGGTAGCTTTTGATTTCTTTTGGGAAGAAGGTTTCAGGGGGGAAACCTTCCTCTTCTTCAAGTGTTCAACCTCATCTTTGGGTGGTGTTACTTCGTTGGGCCTTTGCTTAGCTTCTACTTCATCACCACCCCCTCAGTTAGGTGACATTGAAGCAGTCTTCCCTGAGGTGTTGCTTAATTTTTGGACCTCCTTAGTCTTCTTCTGTCTGCTGGTTCTGGGTGTATTTTGTTCTTTATGAGTGTCCTCTAGGTTGTCAATATCAGATATCTCTACGGGGTTGGCAAGGATAAAGAGGTCAGCGGACCAATCCTTAGTGATCTCCTCAAGGTATTCTTCTGTGAGTTTGTAATATGACTGGAGCTGCTCTTTATGTTCATCTCCATGCACTATAATGTAGATAAAGTGTCAGTCTACATTGAACTTCATTAGTGGTCGGAACCTCTATAGGGTGTTTGGAGTCTTGCGAGGCTCAGATTCGATGGCTCACTTTAGCTAGAGGTTGTATGTATGAAACACAACGTTCAACTGTCGTTGTTTGTTCATATCAGTTGAATACCACAGGGTAGCGAACTTCACGACAAGCGGTTCGAACAACTCGATGTCGGTGAAGGTCACTCGTTCCGGCATCTCCCAGAAAACAAATGCAATGAGTACCAGGAGCCAGCTGAAATGAAATTCATAACCCTCATCCTATGCTTCTCGACAATCTAGGTCCAACCGGTTAACTAGGTACTTCGCCCAGTTCATTTGTATGCCTTCTACGCACTTTCCTGCGAGGTCAACGACAAAGCCGGTGACCTACATAGGTCGGTTCTTCCTTATTAAATTTCCAGCTATCAGTTGACATGCAAGGCACACTGCGTGACTCTAGATGGAAGCTACCTTTTATCCTCTTGTTCCCTTATCAACGTCGCCATATGTATACTTGATTTTATGTGCGAGTGCGCGATCTGTGGCTTTTCCTGGATAAAAGTCCTGTGTGTCAGGTCCTTGCATACTTAGTCCTGTGATCCTATGGATCAGTGTTGGGTCAGCTGTAATGCGACAGTCTAGCCATAAGTAGCCACCATGGTAACACGACAGTAACATATTGAAACATGCATTGACTTACTGGTGTCTTCTGAAGTGTGGGATCTTCATGACATTCAGTAGGGTGGACTTTGTGAGGTTCATCATCCATGACTAAGGGATGATCTTCGAATTGTTCCCTTTTGTTCTAGTTAGGTACCTGTATAGGGTGAGCATACCATATATCTTTTGATCTCCGAGGTTGAAGTTGTTGAACTTCAACACTGTGATCTTATCCTACTTTGATCGAACTACGTGTATCCCCTTCGAGAGGTACGTAGTGACCATATTGTACTCTAAGTCTCTTGGCACACTATCCCGATTCACCATGCCATCCAGAGGCAGGATTTAATCGGGAAATATGGATGGAATAAACTTCACTTTTGCTAGGTCGTCTTTATGCTTGGTTCTCTTCTCGACTGATGGTCAGGATGGCCCCAATTCGTGAGAAGTTGATGGAGAGGCTTGTAGTCCTCTCGTCGATGATGCTTGTACACATGTAGACATTGACATGACTCTTTCAGTCACAAGGTCAATCAAAACTTATTCGACAACTCTCTCTGCAGCGCTAAACTCATCTGACATACACGCTCAAGTTGGAAATATTCAGGTTCGAGGAGTAACTTAGACACTACAATAGGATAGAAGGCAATAGTGCAATGATCACCGTGTAAAATCAACAAGTCTGCGGGCTTAGATTCATGGTTAGCAAAAGTGTTCTTGGTGCATGGCGTGAAGGGATAAATAGATAACTTGGAAACAGATTGCTTGCAACAGTGGAGAAGCCTTTATTAACTTTGTTCTGTCCATTATGGCATGGTCCAACGGTCTGGTGGTGAACTATAAATGCCTTTCTACCTGTTCGGGGGGTCAATCGAATGGTTATATTGGTCCCAACAGCTATCTTTCTTTACCGTGGTGAAGTGCCATGTGACGTTGTTCTGTTATCTCAGCGAAGCTCCAATTTTGAAAATTTTCCTTATGTGAAGTTACCTCTGGAACCTTCTATAACTTGTCGATCTTAGCTGTATTCTTACTTAGTTTTCTAGATTTCTTTCCAGTGAGCTTCGTCTTGGTATGCCTTTTTCCATTCTGATTCTTATCTTCTTTTGGCATAGTTACTTTGCACTATTGAGATTCTTTCCTAAGAGTCGAGGGTGATACTTCTTCTTTATGTGGAACATGTACTTCAATTTTTTGTGGGTCTTCTAGTGTTCTTGCAACTACGACATCTGGGTCTCTGGAGTTAGATAGCTTTGATCGTTTCTCTTGTTCTTCAATCAAGTGTGCGATCCTTCTAGTCATGAAATCTTTTAACTCTTGCTTCTTCTACACTAAATTTTTTTCTTCTTCCTTCCTTCTGGCCTGATCTCTTTCAATCCAAGGTTTTCCTAGTAACATGGTAAATGGGGCGTTGTTCTCAATAAATTTAACAATCTCAAAATCTTCCTCCGTCGAAGTTCTATTGGCATTCATAGAAATCCGAGTGAGTTTTCCACATAGGTTTATCAGCTTTCCTTTGAATATCCCTATTCCTCCTAATGAAGGAATCATAGCAGGCATTCCTATAGCTTCCCAAGTTCTTTTTTTTCATGAAATTCACCTGTGTTTCCTCATCCAGAACACAGTCAACATCGAAGTCTCCTATTCTTACTTCAAGGCATTATTTTTCTTTGAAGATCTCTGATAAGATGACATGTCGGTGGTCATTGAGGGTTTCTTTTAACTGTAGCAGTACTTTCTCTGAGTCTTTCTGGGGTTCTACCATTTCTATATCTGCCTTAGGGTTTTCTTGTTTCCTGTTCATTTCTTCAATCTTAGCAATCATTCTAGGGAAATCCCATACTTCATGGTCCATAGCTTTGCAACAAAGACAACTAGGTCTTCTTCCAAGGCATTCCTTAGCAAGATGTCTTGGTCTTCTCCAACTATAACAGAGGGTTAATCCTCTCTTTCTTTTAAATGATTCCCAACTCTTTCTATACTGCGCACTAGGATCATAGTTGCTAACCTGAAAACATTTCTTTTGAGGATCTTGCATCCACTTGTTAGTCCAAACATTCTTTCTATGCATAGGTATAACATATCTTTCACTATTCTTATCAGATCTATGCATATAAAACCTTCTTTCATCTATTAGTGCCCTAGTTTTCAAGCTAGGACAAAATCTATCAAACATACCTAGATCCATACTTTTGAAAAAAAAAATTATGCTTATCTTTCTTCTACAGAGCACAAAGCTTGCATATCTAGAACTTTTCACTATTCTTACCCTTATCAGAGCACAGAGCTTGCAGATCTTACCTCTTTTTAATCAAGAATTCTCACTTTTACCTTTCTCAGAGCACAAAGCTTTCATATCTTACCTCTTTTCTTCATATCAGACTTATTTTCTTTAGCACAGAGCTTCTCAAACTAAATAGAGTACTGCGCACTAGAGAGACAGGTCTACACACAGAGCTTCCACAATTTTAGGTCGGATCTTTGCACAAAGCTTCTTCTTTCTCAGTTCCCAGCAATCACATTTTCAGGTCCCGGAAACGAAACCATTTGTTGGCATAGGGGCAGACCTAGGGTTCAACGCTACAACAACACACCAACAAAACCCTAACTACCATCCCTTTCAGCAACACCTGCGAAGCAGATGAAGTCTCACCTAAGGCAGAGGCAGGGATGGTTGCAGGACTCAAGTGTCTGCAACCTTAGCTGGGACATAGATCTATGATTTTAATACTTAACAGAGAACTTAGCAGTTATATTTATGAATATTCATTTTTAAGTTACAGCGTAGTTAAACCCTAATCATAGTACAACACAGTGGTCAACTAGATCTGGCATCTAGCAGCACTTAGTATGATGGAACAAATCAGATCTACCAGATTTAAGCACTAAGCACATTCATATAAGCTAGATCTAGCATCCATATACATCATTTAGCACAAAGCATAAACATATCTATCTATCTATATCAAATCACTTAGCAATTAAAGACATAAACACATCAAGACATCGCACAAAGCAAAGCAACATAGCATATACGTGGTTCAACCACACCCTGGGGCTACGTCCACCAACTCTTCTTCTTTATTGGCTTCTTCAATAGGTTACATGCACAGAGCCTCAAAACCCTACTCCGCATAGGATAGGAGATATGCACAGCTCGCTAGATCCTCCTTCCCCGAGTATATCTAAGCACACAACCTTCCACAACCTCTTACAATGACTTGCACTTATCTCTGCAAGTCTCACATAGTTGGCACATAGCACTTACAATCCTTCGATCACATAGATCTATCACTTAGCCATTCGTAACTATATATTCTCACTACATCACTTAGCATCTATTTATACTTTACAAACTAGGCCTAAACATGGGTAAACCTGTGGGTCGACATCCCATACCCGTTACATAATCCCAAAGCCCCAAAAGGACCCAAAAATGGGCCGAGATCCCATGATCTTTTTTTCGTCTTGTGCTCCTCCTTCGCCAGGTTGTCGAAGTCCCAAAATAGGTCAAACTTGACCAAGGATCTCCCAAAACTTGGTCAAGGGCCAACAAAGAGGTGGGTTTTCAGGACTGTGGTTGAAGAGGTAGGTTATCGGGCCTGTGGTTGAAGAAGCAGGTTGTCAGGCCTGTGAGGAACTCTCTCTAGGTGAGAGAGCTTGTTGGGAAGTGATTTCTCCTGGAGGGAGTCCAACAGTAGCTATGAAGCTCTGATAATTCTTGATCTGACCTATTGCTGAAACATTGGAAGGGAAGTGGAGCAGTCGATGGACTGCGAAAATGTGAAGGATCATATTCCTGGGGTGGAACAGGCATGTGGGGAATGAGATTCTGTGAGCAGTGGGCATAAGTAGGCTCCTTGGAGAGAATCCTTCTAGTTTCACTATGCAGTTTCCCGTAGCCTCAACCTAGTCTAGGATTCCTTTTCCCTGGGTGGAGTTTAGTCCCATATCGGGGGTTACCCACTGTTGAGTTTGGTCTAAAGCTGGGAGGTTCGTGGAAGGTCTACACGCAGTCAGTGGTCTTCTCATAAAAAGATAAGTACCATTTCCAAGTTTGGTTACATGTTGTGTATTTATATGTGTTGTTATATTTATGGGTTTTGTCTGTGATTACTGCATGTATTCTTTTGCTGCTATTTTTTCATTATATTGTGTGATAGCAGAACGAAAATCATCTGTTAAATATTGGCATGTGTTATTGTCGCTCCCGCAAGAATATGTGTATGTACAAAATGTTTATGTCTAGTTAAAACTGCATTATATATATATATGTGTGTGTGTGTGTGTGTGTGTGTATCTATCCTCTCAAATATGTTAGTTTTCTGAGGTAGCATTGCCCGACCTGGTTGGGTGGCTAGGGACATTACAAAATGGTATCAGGGCATAAAGATGTTTCTATTGTGGCATTTCCCAGCCTGTTGGGTGGATGGGGACATTACAAAATGTTATCAAAAAAGAGAATTAAAAGGTATAGTCATTAGGTAGCGTTACCCAACAGAGGTTTGATGGTCGAGGATGTCACAAAATGGTATCAGAGCCATGGTTTCGAAACTGAGTCTGGATGGGCCATGTTAGTGGTTAATGAAACAAAGGTTTCAGAGTGAATTGTTGTCAACATGGACAAATTATGAACCTCAGAGCATCCCTAGGTTCCAAGAGAGCATCTGGGACTGTGTTCATAAGCTGAGAAAGCATAATGTCTTAGGGGATGGAAAAAGAGAAAGAAGTCACAACCACCATTGTGTTGGGCCACAATGTTTGAAATTAGGCCATGGGATCTGTTTGGGAGAAGGATGATCCTTCACAACCGTCAGATTTGGAGAAAGGTGCATGAGGATTAACCCCTAAGTACTTCGAACCTTACGACTTTGGCAAAGTTTGGGTTTTATAGAGAAGAAAGGGTTGAAGCCCAAAGTCCAGAGTTAATTTGCACCATCCATCAAAAAGGACACATGTCAGCAGATCAACTTGTTCAGGAATTTGGCATTTAGGAGAAACGAGGTGTTCTAAGGTGAATTATCCCAAAGTCCCAAAGTCCCATAGCACTGAAGTGACGTGACCTGCTGATGTCACCAGGGATGGCGTGGACACATGGGATGTGTGCCATGTGTCAGTGATTTAAGAACATATGGAGGATAGAAATGTCAGTAGAACGTGACACGTGTCACCTGTCATAAAGGGCGACGTGTCCGCTTCTAGTATTTTGCCACGTTTCACTCTTCTTGGGCATGGTTAGTGGGACCCTGATGGTCGCAAGGGATGCATGGTGCCAGATCTTGAAGTCCAGAGACTTGACACTCCGAAAGAAGTGGTTCATGAGAAAAGTGGGAGGAAGAAATCCTTAAAGTCCCATAGTGCCAAAGTGACGTGACATGATGGCGTCACCTAGGGTGATGTGGACCTAACCTATCCTACCACATGTCACCTACTTTGTGCCTTTGAAAGACCTTTAGAACCAATTGTGACCTGAAACATGTTGCTCATTGATGGGGCCACGTGTTACCACCATAATAGAATGAAAACAGAGCGAATGAAACTACCGAGTTCAGAAACTCGACGTTCAAAGGAAATGTTAGAAGAAGTTGTGAAAATTGTTGAATTCTGAAGAATTAGAGCTCCGAAGAGACACTGATTCAGTACTTCACCAGTTCAGCATTCGGAGAAATCACTGAGTGATGAGGTAGTAACCTCTGAAGTCTAAATTTTTTAAGTCAAGAAGCACTGGAATGATGTGGCCGTTGATGTCACCTAGGGTGATGTGGAACTCTGTACGCATGCCACGTGTCCATATGTTTATTGTGTTTGACAGCTCATTTGTGCCAATGATAATCTGACATGTTTCAAAATTTTATTGGGCCACGTGTCACCTCTGTATTGCTCACAAGTATCACCCCAGGTGCACCGTACTAAGTGGACCCAAGAAGTGCGGAAGTTCAGAATTCAGGAGAAATCGTGTATGATGTTTCAAGAATGTGAAGTTTTCAAATCCTGAAGTCCAGAAGCATGGGATAAGCTCCATATTAGTAAGCACCTATTTATAGCCCGAGGTCATGTGGGTTTTGGGCTGAAAAGAAAGGGGGATAATGCTTGAAAAACTGCTTTAAAGAAAGAAAAGGGCTTAGGAAGGAAGCCTGTGGGGTGTTGATTGTTTGGACCTACATTAAAAGTGGTAAAGAAGGTCTGGAAACCTTATGAGTGGGTCCAGCGAAGGTCCAAGAGCTATTTTGGCTCTGAGAAAGGAAAATAATTGCACATGGATTGCATCATTGAAAAGACAATTTTTAATTGTCCATAAATTTCTTCCCAAGATTCAGAATTGAACATGGAAGCAGCCATTGGAAAGGTATTGAACAATAGAAGATAATTGTTCACCCAAAAATTGGATCCGAACAATCGATTTCTCAGGAAAACAACAGAAAATAAGTCTGATAAGGAGAGTAGCCCCATCAAATCAGGAAGTCAAGGGACCCCTGAGAATAAAGGAAGACCAAGGAGTTGTAGCATAAATCACTATAACTCCCAAAAGCAATCCCATAGAAGAGAACATAGTAGCTAAAGTCCATACCCTGTCAGAAAACATAGGAGGTATGGGGTGGATGAGTTGAAAGGAGAAATGAATAAGATCAAACCTCCTACTTTTGATGGAGAGCATAAGAAGGATGAATATGTTGAGACATGGATGCTAGGCATGATGAAGTACTTCCAATTGCATAACTATTCTTCTCATGCAGAGGGAAGAATTTCCATCTACCAGCTTAAAGGAAAGGCATCCATGTGATGGGATCAGTTGGTGCAAGTACAACACCTCAAGGATAAAAATGTGACTTGGAAGGAATTCGAGAGGAATTTTCAGAAGAAATACCCGACTAAGAGGTATTATGACAGAAAGATGAAAGAGTTATTTGAACTTAAACTGGCCAGCATGGCTATTGATGAATATGAAAGGATATTCTTAGAGATGTTGAAGTATGTCTCCTACATCAAGGATGAGACAGTGAAGATTCAGAGGTACCTGAGTGGGCTGCCATCTTTCATCAGTGATAAAATCCAATATGATGATCCCAAGACTCTGGAAGAAACTATAAGGAGAGAAAAATTCTTATATGATCAACAAAAAGGAAAGCCTACTTTCCATAAGGCTTGGGAGGACAAGAAGAACTTAAATAAGGAACAGAGGCAGAAGGGAAACAAGCCTCCATTTTTCAGAAACAGTCCTCAAGGAAAACCATCTTTTAGAGACCATAGAATGGATGAGGTAGGTGGGAAAAGGTCAAGGCAGGCACCCATTCAATGTTGGGGTTGTAAGAGAGATCACAAGTATAGAGATTGTTCTAAAAAAAATGACAAGGTGAGAGTTTTCCACAATGTTCAGCAAGAAGAAACAGTGGAGGACATGGCTTGAAGTGTACCAAGGATCTATGCAGCCCTAGACAACAAGAAAGTTGAGTTTCAATCACACATGATTGAAGTTGAAGATATGATCAATAACCATGCCTTTACTATTTTAATTGAATCAGGGGCTAGTCATAGCTATATAGATCCTAAAGTTGTGAAAAGATTTATTTTACCAAGAATCAAGCATGAGAAATCTTGGCTGGTACAACTAACTACATGAGCCAAGAGAAAGGTTGTTGAGTTGGTTAAATCATGTCTAGTGGGCATGAATGGACTGAGTACCAAGGCATATTTGAACATCTTTCATTTGGGATCATATGGTTTCCTAATTGGTATGGATTGGTTGGACCAACACCATGCCATATTATACTGTCATGACAAGGCATTCACTTTCTTGGATGAGGAAGGAAATCAGAGAACGGTCCAAGGAATTCCTAGGGCAGTTGTTAAGCCCTAATATTGGCTCATTACCCCTTAATTGGGTCATATTACATTAGAAATTTTATTTTATTTATGTTGGCTTTATTCCATTAGTTGTAATTATACCTCCTAGTCTCCTATATATACCAAGGAGACATTTTCATTTGGAATCATCTTGTACTTGAACATTTATGTGGGGTAAAAGGAGGTTGCCCCCTTGAAGAGGCTTATTATCTAAAAATATCTCTTTTTCAAGGCATTGAGTACTTATTCTGAGGTTTTTCTATGTTATATTGATATTTGGTTCTTAACATATGGTATTAGAACTCAAGGTCTTGGGGTTTCGCTGCTACATCTGAGACACCTTGGAATTTTTGCTATAACATTTTTTCTACAATGTTTCAGAAGGAAATTCTTGGAGGATATTTAGTAGATGGAAAAAGGTACGTTGGGTTAAAATTTCAGCTCCTGAGGCCTTATACTTGCGGAGATAGAGCCTGTACAAGATAGGGTTCTGGAATCATCCTGAACTGAGTCATTGCGGAAGTTTTTCTATAAAAAAAATTCTGTAATGTTCCAGAACCTGACCTCTAGAGGATATTCATAGAAATTATTAAAGTATCTATGGTAAAAATTTCAGCTTCTGGGTCATCTTAAATTTGTAGATACACCCTGTGTAAGATAGGGTATCTGACTAGTCCTATTGACTAGTCTCAAGAAGGTGTTCCAGGTAACACAATCATAACTTATTCCTAGAGTATCCAAATTGAGTGGGACTAGTTTCATTGGATCGTGGACAGTCTTTAGTATTTCTGGTATGATTTTCATAATTTTATATCAATTATTTTGTGCGGGGCACAGTATACAAGTGAGATCTCTTGGAAAGGCCAAAAATCGACAAGTTGTGGGGAAGTTACCGTAAATTCCACTTGGCACATCCAATTTTGATCAGACCTGTGGCATTGCAGAGAAGAAATATTAGAGAACTACATAAAACAAAGTTTCATACCTAGAAAGGCCGAAACTTTGGAGATACAATAGAATAAAGATTGTCTAGGAGAAGCACCTCAAAATCAAGGTTCAAAAGTGATACTTGGCCAACATGCCACCCAAAAAGGGAACTTCTACACCAAATAAGCCTCTGGACAATCCTACTTGGACTCTTGATGGAGATGAAGAAATGCGTAGGGACATAAATAATTTACAAAAGAAGATAGTAACAAAAGATGAACTACAAGAGATGAAAGCTAAGTTGGAGGCAAAGATGGATGGTTTAAAAGAGGAGATCATGGAAGTATTGAAACATTTTGTAACAGAGAAGACATATAAAAGTTAAAATTTATCCCATGAAATTCATGATGAGGACACAAGGAAGGTGAATCAAGAATGGAGAAACTCCAACTTTGGGTTGAAGACCAACCATGTTCCTAAGATCGATATGAGGAAGTTAGATGGCAAGGACCTAATCACATGGATACTTCAGATGAAGCAATTCTTTGATCTACATAATGTGCCACATACACAAAAGGTATGAATTGCTTCTTTATATTTAGAACCTAATCAATTTGTATGGTATCGATGGCTTTGTTCTTGCAAATCACTCGTCACTTCGACAATTTTCATGGAATAAATGATAGCACACTATGAGGATACAAGGAGCAATACCTTCTTTAGCCAATTGATAAATCTCAAGCAAAAGGGTTCAGTTACAGAGCACATTGAGAACTTCCAAAGATTGAATATAAAGGTAGCAGATATTCCAGATGAGCACTTGATTGATGTATTCATAGGAACTTTAAAGGATAACATTCAACATGAGGTTCACCTTTGGGAACCCAAATCATTGGAGAATTCATTTAAGGTGGAAGGAAATGTTGAAAGTAAAAATATGGCCATGTCTACTAGAAGGACCAATCCTAACATCTATAGAGAGAAAAATGCTCCTTCTTCTAAAACACCTCAACCTACAAGGTTGACACCTCAACAATTGGAGGAAAGAAAAGCAAAAGGTTTATGCTTTAATTGTGACAGCAAGTACGGTAAGGGACATAAGTGTGGTGAGAATAAATTATTCTACATAGATTGTGAAGAGGAAGAAGAACACGAACAAGAACCATCTCAAGATGAAAACATAGAAGCAATTTCGTCTGAAGAGTTGACTCCCACGATATCGTGTAATTCATTGGTTGGAATTAGAACTCCTCAAACCCTCAAGATTGAAGGATACATCAAAAAGAAAAAGGTAATAGTCCTAATTGATTCTGGCAGTACTCATAATTTCATTCACTATAAATTATCCAAAGCTCTCAATTGCTTTGTATATCCAACGCCAGAGTTTCAACTAATGATTGCAGATGGAGTAACTATCAATTTCTTAGGAAAAAGCAATAATATCAATCTTACTATGGGGGAATATGTAATGAATAGTCCAATGATTTCTATACCCATGGGTGGTGCAGATGTTGTACTAGGAATTTGTTAGCACTCTGTAATTTGCCTAAGGCTGCTGAGGCAAACACAGAGGTAGCCTCGAACCGCTTCGAGTCTTGGATCTAGCCCTCCAAGACTCAGAGAGGGATCTCTCTTTAAGATTTAGCTTTGTTTGCAATGGGACTGATGTTAGGCTAGTTATAAAGCAAGGTAAATATAGGGTTTTTTATTTTGAGATGGTTAGTTTGGGACAGCAAAGAGAGCCATTGGGCATATGGGGTCTGTGATTAAAAGTGATTCACATATCAGATCTGGAAAAGACTGTTACACAGGGCAAGGCAGCAGAAACATTGGATCAATTTAAGTTTAAATGGCGTGGATGAGAAGATAAATAGGCGAGGAAAGACTAGGCACAGGAGCAGTTAAGAATTCCTGCACTAAGCTTTAGAAGATAAACATCAAAATCACCACAAGCCAAGAGGCAGAGTATTGGATAATAAATTCTGCCCCTATTACTTTCCTTCTGGTGATTGGAACATAAAACAAATTGTGAAGAAAACAGGAAACACATTAACAAAGAAGAAAGACATCACCAATATCTCTACACAAGAATCCCGAGAACAACATGTACATCACTGGTATATCATTAAAAATAACAGAGAAATATTCTCTGGCTGAAACACAACCATCATCCAGCAAAGAAAATAAAAATCTCAGCTCTGGACCTCTCACACAGGTCGAGCCTCTCCTCACAGCCCAGTCGAACCCCCATTAAGTTTTTTACATCACTATATATAACAAAAAATCCCCCCAGCCTCCAAAGATTCGGGCTCTGCCTCTGCACTCTAAGTATAGAAAAGCAGTTACAAAATCAACACCTGTCAATTTCTTCCTCAAACAAATCGAACAGCCAGTTAAAATGAAAATAGAATTGGCATCAACTGCTCGACATCTGGAGTTCAGTGAGGTTTGCTGGCAAATCTAGTCTAATGGCATTAAAACATATAGATGCAGAATTAGTTAAATGTTGGAGGTTGTTTGAGAGCAGCTGCCAGTTGTAGGATCGATGCCTTTAAACAATGATGCTCTGCCACCTGTGTGTAACTGCTATGCCACCTGTGTAACCATTCCCTGAATATGTGGATGAGACTGTCTCTGGTCGAGCTGCCATCTGCATTTGAAACGTTACCATGTGGTTTTGGATGGCCAATTTTGTCATTGCCAGGTGTCTTCTGTAGCTTCAAGGGGGATGATCCCGTGGGTACAACATTTACATTGTCAAGTTGCCACTTAACCCTTCAACCACCTCGACCAATAAAATAGATACCTGTTGACAAGAAACAAATAGATCTACGGGAAAGGATGAATGTTTGGCTTTTCTTCTATCAACTGTAAAAACCCAAGCTTTATCCAATCAAACTTATGTACTTCAACTAAGTTCATTTTCAGGCCTGTTGAAATGCAGTGCATACTTTGAAGCCACAATTTTATAATGCAGATATCTTCAAGTAAAATTTTTCAAGTCTACAACATCATGGCTCTGAGTAGACAAAGGACCTGCAAGTCAAAATAACTTAAACTTTTGAGAACATCACTTAAATTTCTTGAATTTGAACTTGAAAGCATCACTTGAATTTCTTGATTTGTCAAGTTTCATTGTCAGGCTTTGTTTTTGTTCAAACATAGTGGATCAACCCCACCTCGATGAGAGAAATGTGAGAAATGTTGAAAGCAACATCAGGACCTCTACTGTTCTTACGGAGAAAAGTGTAAGTAATACCAATGGCAAATTTCTTCAATATGGAGGATGAATTTTTGGCTTTCTCATGTGAATGTCCTAACATGTATGCAACACTGGCTTCCTCGGCTTCAACAAGCTCTATAAGCTCTTCTCTCACCCGTGGATCTAAATCAGGGCTCTTGAATGACTCAGACTTGTCTTCCTTTTTCCTTGGTTTAAAAGCATCTACTTTAGATGATCTAGCATGAAAACTTATGCACTGGGGATAGTTCGTTCTCCTCTTGATATCACACATGAGTGACCTTGAGTTCCCATACTGGTCACTTCCATCAGCTTGCAAGCATTTTTCCTCTGTACAAGTTTTAAAAGCCTCTCAAGATACAATGACCAACAGCTCGCACAGCCCCTTAACAACATCTGGCTGGACCACATCAGCCAATAGAGATCTGTAGGCAACCTTTATTGATGGCATTCCCACAGGTGTAGTAAGATGCACTGTTGGAATAGAAGCAATGGGAGGTTTCATCACCTCTGTTTAAACATTCATACATTTGGATTCAGCATCATTCCAATTGATTTTGACTTCTGGCCCACAAGATTTCTTCCTAAACTATCAGTATTCAAACCTGAAACGTTTCCATAACATACTGAATCACTTTGCTTGCAATATCCTTCAATGCCTCTTATTGGAGTAAACTGTTGTTGGCTAAAAGGCTCAAACACAACATGACAATCATCATCGTCGTTAGAGAGCTCTACAAATAGGGAACTCGGTGGCCAAACATTAGGTCTCTGATCTACAATTTGCTTGGATAAGGAAGTTGCATTTTCATTAGAACCAGAATCACTTTCACAAATCCGCCGATATTGATGCCAATAACAACGAACATCATCGCAAAGTTCATTGCGAGCAACCCTTCTCATACAGTCTGAAGCTGAAGGTTGTCAATTCATCGCCCTCTTTATCCGGTCTCCACAAATTTGACATTTCAAATGATGGACTCTATAACTGTTAACCTCGTCAAAGCTCTGATAAATAGTTATGGCATAACCGTCGGTAGGCCTCTGATGATCAGGAGATATGCTGGTGTTTATTTCCTTCCTCACCTATTGAAAGAAGGGCCATGATCATCATGGTTGCTACTCCCGTTGGTAAGCCACAAGTACGCATGGATCATTTTATGCAGTAAAGTGTTCCTGAAATCATTACTTGGACGAAACTTTAATAATGGTTCTGAAAGGCGTATAGCACAACCACCCATTTTAATATAATGGAAAATGCCTACACCGTAACCTTCTCTGCATGCGTGTGTACACCTTGACTCTTGTTCAACACCACACCTGGCAGAGGGGTTTGACTCTGCGTTCTATATATATTTTTTGATTTCCTGTGGGCAATATCCCACATTCGCGTGGTGAACAGAACATTCATCTTTTAAATAAACCAACAGTCATATGTTATGTCAAGTAATGAGCCCGAGGCTTGGGGTTTGGTGTTGGTGTTGCGCGCACTTGTGTGTTTGTTGTTGGTGCATGACATGTTATCATTGGTGTTGAGTATTAGGAGGGTTGGCCTTAGGCCACTACAAAATTTTTGCTAAAAATTTTGTTAAACTTTTGGCATAATACTCTGCATAAAGGCAAAGGCCGAGGGCCAACTTTTTGCCAAATTCACCAAAAATAGCTAATAAACCCAACCTTATATTTACCCACACGAATAACAATTTTTGCCTTTTTCAAACCAATCCATCAAAAATTTGCACCAGAACTCACTTTGAAGCTTTGCGCGCATGTACTCATTGTATGCTTAGCCAGTGTCGGGCACTTTCTGCCGCCTTCGCTATGAGCGAACACATATGCCTGAAAAGATAAATATCATTCAGACCACTGATCCCCTATTATATAGGGTTCTAACAGAATCCAATGGTTACAATCATTAGGAACAGTGGATTTTAATTTTCAAGAACTTTTCATGAACTTTTCATTGGAAGGAAAAGAAATTGAGTTAAGAGGTATCATAGGGAAACCCGGTAAGGTGATAAGCTCTAATGGCATGACAAAATTATTGAAAAAGGGGCATCAAGGCATTATTGCACAACTATGCTCACTAGATGTTCAAAC
>ML787268.1:70022-86954 GCA_009831015.1 Picea engelmannii
GTAATGTTATTTTATTTATGTCATCTTTATTCCATTAGTTGTAATTATACCTCCTAGTCTCCTATATATACCAAGGAGACATTTTCATTTGGAATCATCTTGTACTTGAACATTTATGTGGGGTAAAAGGAGTTTTCCCCCTCGGAGAGGCTTATTATCTGAAATTATGTCTTTTTCAAGGCATTGAGTACTTATTCTGAGGTTTTTCTATGCTATATTGATATTTGGTTCTTAACAGTAGTTACTATCCGAGAAATCTCAGCAATGCAGTTGAAGAAGTGTTATAGGAAGGGATGCCAAATATTTGCAGCCCATATGGATGAAGCATCTAAGGATAAGGTGCCAAATATGGAGGATCATGCAATCCTGGAAGATTTTGAATATGTGTTCAAGGAGATACCAGGACTACCCCCAAAGAGAGATATTGATTTCTCTATAAATTTAATGCTTGGAGCAGCTCCAGTATCAAAGACTCCTTATAGAATGAGTACACCAGAGATAAAGGAATTACAAATGCATATTAAAGAACTTATGAAGAAGGGGTATATATGCCCAAGTGTGTCACCTTGGGGTGCCCTAGTCTTTTTCATGAAGAAGAAAGACAGGACATTGATAATGTGCATCGATTTCAAACAGTTTAACAAAGTGACTATAAAGAACAAGTATCCTTTGCCAAGGATCGATGATCTCTTTGATCAATTGAAGGATGCAAAGATATTTTCAAAGATTGCTCAGGTCAAGATATCGTCAAGTAAGGATGAGAGATGAAGACATCAACAAAACCACCTTCAGCACAAGGTGTGGTCATTATGAGTTCACAGTGGTGCCATTTGGGTTATCAAATGCACCAGCTATTTTTATGAGCTTAATGAATGGTGTTTTCCGAGAATATTTAGACAGTTTTTTCATTGTCTTTCTGGATGACATCCTTGTATATTCTAAGTCGGAAGAAGAGAATGAGCATCATTTGAGGATGATGTTGCAAGTGATAAGAGAACATCAGTTGTATGCCAAATTGAGCAAGTGATTATTTTATCAAAACAAAATTCACTATTTGGGGCATATCATATATGAAGAAGGGATAGTAGTGGACCCTGAAAATATTGAGGCCATTAAAGGGTGTACAACACCTAAGAATGTGACAGAGGTCAGATCCTTCATGGCTCTAATTGGCTACTACAAAAGGTTCATTGCAAGTTTTTCGAGAATAGCTCACCCCATCACTTCCTTGCAAAGGAAGCGGAATAAGTTTTAATGGATATAAGAATGCGAAAAGAGCTTCCAAAAATTGAAGAAACTATTAAACAACGCTCCAATTTTGAAGATTTATGATCCAAATGAAGATTTTGTGGTTGTTAGCCCTTGACCAAGTTTTGAGGAAACACTGGTCGTGTTGGACCACTTTTGGGACTTTGACAGGCTGGTTGAAGATGGAGCACCCAGGTGAAGAGGAGATCACATGATCTCACCCACTTTGTGGGCTTATGGACCCATCAAAGGGTTTTAGGGTTTATGTAACAAGTTATAGGATATCGGCCCATGGGTTTACCCATGTCTAGGCCCTTTTATAAAAGTATATATAGGAAGGAATGTAATGTAGAAAGAACAAGTTATTATTTTGGCTATGTACAAAGTGATGTAAGTAGTGGTGTTAGCTATGTGCACAATATGTTTGTCTTAGTGAAAGAGATTGGAAGTGCTTTGTGCAATCTGGTTGTGTAAAGTAAGGCTTTGTGCTATCAAGGGGTTGACTCTGTGCCTTGACCTCATTTTGGGAAGATGGATCTAGTGCGTTGTGCGTAGATCACCTTTCCACTGCAGAGTTAGGATATGTGGCTTTGTGCGCAGGAGAAGATGAATGTAAGAAGATAAAAGACTAATAAAGAAGAAGAATAAGTTGGTGGACGTAGCCCTACACTGGGGGTTTGATCTGCGATGTGAATAAGACTCATGAACTAATGCATATTGTTGTCTAAGTGATCTGTTAAGTGTTATAATCATAGATCTGTGTCCCATCTTGGTTGTAGACACTTGAGTCCTGCAACCCCCCCTACCTCAACCTTGGGTGAGACTTCATTTTCTTCGCAGGTGTTGCTGAAAGGGTCGATAATTAGGGTTTTGTTGGTGCGTTGTTGAAGCGTTGAACCTTGGGTCTCCCCATGTGCAAGGTTCCATTGTCAGGAATTGAAACTATGATTACTGGGAACTGAAGAAAAGAGAAAGCTATGTGCGTAGATCTGTTGTTGTAGTGTGCAGTATTCTACTTGACTTGCGAAGCTCTATACTAAGAAAGAAATTGGATCTGAAAGAAAGAGGTAAGATCTTAAAGTTTGGTGCTTTGGTAAAGGTAAGATAAGTGGAAATTTTTGCTTCAAAAGTATGAATCTAGGTATGTTTGATATATTTTTTCCTAGTTTGAAAACTAGGGCACAGTTGGAAGAAATAGTTTATCTGAATAAATTTGATAAAAATAAAGAAAAATATGTTATTCCTATGAATAGAAAGAATTGTTGGACTAATAAATGCATGCAGGAACCTAAAAGGATCTTTTGTAGATTGCAGGTCCAACATTGTGATCTCAGTGCGTAGTACAGGAGAGTCTGGGGATCATTTAAAATAAAGAGAGGATTGACATTGTGTTATAATTGCAGAAGATCGGGACATCTTGCTAAGGAATTCCTTAGTATAGGTCTTATTTGTATTTGTTGTAAATCTATTGGTCATGAGGTTGAGGAGGGCCCAAGAATGATTTCTAAAGTTGAAAAGATGAACATGATACAAGAAAACTATAAAGAAGGTTAAGAGACTAAGGATATGTTGGAAAACCAGAAAGAGAAAGAATAAGAGAAAGCTCAAACTATGTTAAAAGAAGCAATGAATGACCACAAGGATGTCAATTTGTCAGAGATCTTGAAAGAAAAATAGTGCATAGTTAAAAGAATAGAAGACTTTGACATAGACTGTGTACTAGATGAAGAAACACATGTGAACATTATGCCAAAAAGCACTTGGGAAATTTTGGGAAATCTTGTTATGATACCTTCATTGGCAAGGATATACTTGTTTAAAGGAAAGATGATAACCCTATGTGGAAGAGTTACTAATATACCTATGATTGCTCATGGATCTGTGACAGAAGAAGAATTTGAAGTCATTAAGTTTGTTGAGAACAATGCCCCTTTTCCACTTTTATTAGGAAATACTTGGATTGAGAAGGATCAAATCAGAAGGAAAGAAGAGGAGGAAGATACATAACATAAAAAGAAAGAACTAAGGGATCTCATAGCTAGAAGAATAGATCAACTGATAGAAGAAAAAGAGAATAAGTCGAAGCAATAAAGGGAAAGAGAACTTGTTTTTGAAGTTGAAAGAACACAAGAAGACTTGAAGAACCTGGCCATGCAATAAAGAAGAATACCTACCATGGAGTTAATGAGAGAAGAGGTATTACCTTCAAAACCTTTGAAAGAACATCAACAACGCAAAGTCACTTTACTAAGAGAATATAAGAATACGAATGGAAAAAGGAATCCAGAGAATCAAACCACATGAAAGAAGGAAAGGAAGCTCAAAAAGAAGAAAGCCAATTCAAAAAAACTACAAGAGGTTCCAGAAAAGACTTTGTAGGAGACAGATTTGCAGGACTTGAACCTCACCGGAATAACAGAACCATGCAGAATGGGACTTTGCCACAATGATGCTATATAACCATTGGAGGCACCCCAAAGCTATATGACTATTGGGTATGAAGTCATAGTATTCATAGTAGACCTCGTAGGGAAGTGCGTAGAAGGAATGCAAATGAACTAGGAGAGTTACCTCGTCAATGAGTTAGAAAAGGACTGCCACGAAGTGAACGATCAAGGATACAAATTCCATTTCAGTTGGTTACTAATACTGATCACATTTTTTTCTTGGAAGATGCCAGAACGAGTGACATTTCCATAAGTTGAGCTATCAAAGTCATTGGCTGCAAGGTTCTCCACCTTGTGGTATACAAATGACATGTCGAAGCAATGGCATTCGAACGTTGTCTTCCATGCTTATTACCAGCAGTTGAAGCCTGCCATTGAGGCATTTCCATGAATGACCCCAAATACACTGCACCAGTATAGATCGCTAGCGAAACATCGAATAAATTGAAGGTTTCTTCGTAGAAAACCTCAGCAAGAAAGAAGACCAGAGCCAATAAGCCTCGGTCGAAGAATGTGCTCACAATGGATGATGTCGATATTATCATCGCAGTCGTGGAGGACACTTCAGAATATATCTTGCAGAGATACGAAGAGAAGAAAGAAACATTATATGAAATAATCGAGAAAGAGATCAAAGACATACAATAAGCCATCTATTTGAGCCGCATAGTACCTACTGCGCCTTCATCATCGGAAATTGCAGAATTGGGGGATGAGCCCACCCAATTACGAAGATTAGTAGATACAACAGAGGCTCAACTTCAGAAATTCCAAGAATAAAAGGAGAAGTCCATAGAGGCCTTGAAGCAAGAGAAGGAGGAGGTCTTAGAGAAACTTCTAGTTGCACAGAAGGAGAAAAATGAAATTCGGGCAAAGTTCGAGCAGAACAATGTGAAGATACAGGAAGAAAAAGACCAGCTACTCGCAGAGTAGATCGCGATCAAAGAGGCAGTGACTAAATCTCTTTGATCTGTGTCGATATTGGCACAAGAGGAAGAAGAGTCATCCGAGATACAAGTAGGGAAGCTTGCTAAGGCCATTCAATAGCTTCACGTAAGAGTAAAGGAGTTAGAACTTCAAGCAGTGTCAAGCACTCTGCAAGAAGTGCACAACCAAAGGGAGGAATCTACTAGGAACACAGTATAAAGAATCAGGGCACTTGCCTCACCATGTAAGAAACTGAGAAACCGAAGTGCACAGACCTATGAGCACCTTGCAGAAGATCTGGAGCTAAGGAAACTAGAAGCACAACTCCAGGAGGTGCAGAAGAATGCATCCACCGTATAAGCGTAGATGAAGCTTCTCATTGCATTCAAGAGGATAAAATATCACAAGAACAATGTGCAATCTAGCAGTAGGTTACTGCCATCTAGAGTAGAGTCATGGAGGTTACACATAGACTACAGCTAGTGCAGGACGAAGCCTGCACTCTTTTTGAAGAGATTGAGGGACAAGGCTCACAGCTAGACCAGATGGTCACGATAGTTGAACATCGCCTGGAAGGGCCTGTTACAGACAAGTGATTCAGGAGTTTGTCGAGCAGGAAGCTCTGGCGAAGCAGCAAGTCGAGGTAGCTCGAGCTAATCTTGAGGCCTTTGAAGAAACTTTTCCCAGATCTGTGTAACTTGAGATGAGTCACAGGTGAGTGTTGGGGGCCTTTTGGCCCTTGACCAAGTTTTGAGGAAACATTGGTTGTGTTGGACCACTTTTGGGACTTTGACATGTTGGTCAAAGATGGAGTGCCCAAGCAAAGTGGAGATCGTGGGATATCACCCTCTTTGCAGGATTGTGGACCCAACAAATGGTTTTAGGGTTTATGTAATGGGTTATGGGATGTCGGTGCATGGGTTTACCCATGTCTAGGCCCTTTTGTAAAAGTATATATAGGAAGGAATGTAATGTAGAAAGCACAAGTTACTATTTTGGCTATGTGCAAAGCGATGTAAGTAGTAGTGTTAGCTACGTGCACAATATGTTTGTCTTAATGCAAGAGATTGGAACTGCTTTGTGAAATCTAGCTGTGTAAAGTAAGGATTTGTGCTATTAAAGGGTTGGCTCTATGCCTTGACCTGATTTTGGGAAGGTGGATCTAGTGCCTTGTGCGTAGATCACCTGTCCACTGTGGATTTAGGCTCTATGGCTTTGTGAGTAGGAACAGATGAATGTTAGAAGATCGAAGACTAATAAAGAAGAAGAAGAAGTTGATGGACATAGCCCCACACTGGGGGTTTGATCTGCGATGTGAATAAGACTCATGAACTAATGCATATTGTTGGCTAAGTGCTCTATTAAGTGTTATAATGATAGATCTATGTCCCAGCTTGGTTGTAGACACTTGAGTCCTGCAACCCCCTCTGCCTCTACCTCGAGTGAGACTTCATCTACTTCACAGGTGTTTCCTAAAGGGTTGGTAGTTAGGGTTTTGTTGGTGCGATGTTGAAGCATTGAACCCTGGGTCTACCCTTATGCCAACAATGGTTTTCACATATGCATGCAAAGAAGGAATAGGAGGGGTCCTTAGTCAAAAAGGATATGTGATATGTTTCGAGTCCATAAAATTGAAAGAGCATGAAAGTCTCTATGCCACTCATGATTTAGAGTTGGAATCCATAGTGCACGCTTTGAAGAAGTGGAGGAACTACCTCATGGGAAAGAGGTTTAAGTTGAGGACAACCCATAATGGTCTGAAGTACCTGTTTGATCAACCTAATTTGAATTCTAGGCAGAGTAGATGGTTGGAATTCCTCTGTGAGTATGACTTTGATATCAAACATATCAGAGGAAAGGAGAACAAAGTGGTTGATTCACTCAGCAAGAGAGTGCATGAACTGCATGCTACAACCATTAGCATGTATAAGACGGATCTTAAGGGCATAACTTCTGAGGCTGCAAAAGTTGATTTCCTGTACATGGAATTGGTAACTAAATTGAAACAAGGTAAAATGTAACAGAAAGTTGAGAATTATGATTTGGGAATTGATGGAATTATCTTGTACAGGAACAAAATTTATGCACCCAATTCTCTTGAATTGAGGAGTGGGATTTTAAAATAAATGCACAATGTAACCTATGCAAGGCACCCAGGATATCAGAAAATAGTTTCAGCAGTCAAGAGCCAATATTATTGGCCAGGCATGAAGAGAGAGATTTTTGAATACATAGCTAAATGCTTGGAGTGTCAAAGGGTCAAGGCTGAGCATAGACACCCAACCAGGTTTCTACAGCCATTACCCATTCCTCAGTGGAAGTGGGAAGTGGTGACAATGGACTTCATCATGAAATTTCCCAGAATGAGCAAGAAACATGATGAAATCATGGTGTTGGTGGACAAGCTTACTAAAGATCCTCATTTCATTCCTATGAAGGTTACTCACAAGGAAACCAATGTTGTTGATAATTATATGAGGGAAATACAACGCTTGCATGGCATACCCAAGACAATTGTGTCTGACAGAGACCCAAAGTTTACTGCAAAGTTTTGGAGAGGATTTTTCAAAGGGTTCAGAACAAATCTAAACTTCATCACAACCTATCATCCCAAGTCTAATGGACAAACATAAAGGGTGAACCAAGTGATAGAGGATATGTTAAGAATGTATGTGATGGACAAACCATCTAAATGGGAAGATTTCTACACTTGGTAGAATTTGCCTACAACAATGGGTATCAAACATCACTGAAGATGAGATCGTTTGAAGCACTTTATGGAAGAAAGTGAAACACCCCAATAAGTTGGGACAACCTAGATGATAGAGAAATAATTGGGCCAGAGTTGCTCAAGGAAATGGAAGAGAAAATGTTGAAGATTAAAAAAAAATTGAAGGTTTCCCAAGACAGGCAGAAACGCTATGCTAACGAGAAAAAAACTCACAGGGAATTTAAAGTGGGTGATCATGTTTTCTTGAAGGTGAAAGCCAACAAAAGTTCCCTGAAGTTTGGAAACTGTTCCAACTTGGCAGCCAGATATTGTGGGTCATTTGAAATCCTAGAGAGGATTGGTCCAGTAGCTTATATGCTTGCACTGCCTTCATCTATGTCTATACATAATGTATTTCATGTGTCATTGCTTAAGAAATATATACCTGATGCTAATCATGTTATTGATTGGAATATGATTCAGGTGGAGCAAGAAAGTGATTTTCAAGTGCATCTAGTACACATTCTATATCGAAAAATCAAACAACTCTGGATTCGAGCTACAGATCTTGTAAAGGTCTAGTGGACCTGGTACGGTCCCGAGGACGCAAAATGGGAGCATGAAGATGCTATATGGGAAAAATACCCTCATCGTTTTGAAGATTTTGAAAATCTTGTTGATGTTATGTAAATGAGTTGCACTGAAGACAATGCAAAAATAAGGGGAGGGGATTGTAATACCCCAAGGTCGAGCCCTTGTGAAATGTAACGATGTTTGTAGGATGGTGAGACAAGTAATTATAAGCTGGTAGGATTATGTGTGTATTAGACTAGAGAGCCTAGATGATAAGGCTGGGAGCCTCGTGGAAGGTCTACACGTAGTTGGTGGTCTTCTCGTAAAAAGATAAGTACCATTTCCAAGTTTGGTTACATGTTGTATATTTATATGTGTTGTTATATTTATGGGTTTTGTTTGTGATTACTATATGTATGATTTTGCTTCTATTTCTGCATTATGTTTTGTGATAACAGAATGTAAATCATCTGTTAAATATTGGCATGTGTTATTGTCTCTTCCACAAGAATATGTGTATGTACAGAATGTCAGTGTTTCATGGAACCTACACAGGAGATCTATCTAAAGCAAGTATAAACAAATCTTATCAACAAAGGAAGAGAGATTCAATATGGAAGAATGAGAAAATATATTCACACTACTCCAATGAGTTGATGATTGATACATAGATCATGATCAATATGATACAATGAATGAGTGGAATACACTAATATATAGGGAAAAACATTCCATAGTTAAGAAAAACAATCAAGCAGTTAGTTTTCCTTAGGAATGCATGCATGCATAATAGTGATGGTAAAAATAGAAAGTCTAAAATAGAACTAGTCAATTAACTCCCACTGAACTAGTGTGTTGAAAATAGAAATTTCTCCAACACCCCCCCTAAACATCACTATGGAGTAAAAAATGAGTCCCGACTACTAGGACACTTTAGATACTCATGTACAATGCAACTAATGAACACTGGAAAAAAATGAGGAAAGAAGGAAAACCACGTGCGAACAAAATCCCCCCTCAAAGGACAATGTATCAAAAGATGAAAAGGCAGTTGCTAGGAAACTGTGTTATTCACTCAAAGATGATCCCACAAAGTCCAAAAATTTTTGCTTAGTGAATGTCTTGGTGAATATGTCAGCAATCTGTGCAGAGGAAGGAAAAAATTGGAAATCAATGATCGTGTCATGTACTAAATCTCTGATGAAATGCATGTGGACCTCAATGTGTTTGGTTCGTTGTCACTATACTAGATCTCTACAAAAGCAAAGTGTACTCTGATTGTCGCACCATATGATAGTTGGATAGTGAAGCTGGATACCAAGCTCGGTAAGGAAGTGTTGAATCCAAAGTATTTGAATGACATAGTTGACTAATCCTCTGTACTCAGCCTCTGCAGAAGATAAAGCAATGGTCAATTGCTTCTTACTTGACTAACAAATTGGGCCAGACCCCAAACTGAGAGTGTACCCAGATGTGGACTTGCGATCTGTGCTATCACCAGCCCAATCTGAATCTGTGAAGCCTATGAGATCTAATGCACAACCAGCTGCATAGTGAATCCCATAACTCATGGTGCCATGAACATATCTAAGGATGCGCTTGACAGCCTTCCAGTGCAGATCATGGGGTTCTTGCATGTATCTGGAAACTGCTCCTACTGCATATGAGATATATGGATGGGTGTGGGTGAGATACAAAAGACTCCCCACCAAATTTCGATACAAAGTGTTGTCCAATAATGATGTATCCCCGCCATCCTCAAGTCTGATCCTAGATAAGAAGGGTGTAGGTGTAGACTTACAGTTTGTAATGTGGAATCTATCCAAAAGATCCCTAACATACTTAGCCTAAGAAATTTTGATGTTGAAAGCATCTTGACTGATCTCAAGACAAGGAAAGAAGTGTAGTGGACCCACGTCTGTCATAGAGAACCTGTCATGTAAAATATCTTTGATCAAAGTAATGGCTGAAGCAGAACTATCAGTGATCAAAAGATCATCAACATAGAGTACTAATATCATCACAGAGTCAGTAGTCCTCAACATGTAAACATTGGAATCAGATTTACATCTAACAAAATAATGTGAAAGTAAGTAAGAATCCATCTTTGCATACCATGCTCTAGGTGCCTGCTTGAGGCCATAGAGAGACTTATTTAGTCTGCATACTAAAGATGAGTTATGAATGAACCCCTGTGGTTGCTCCATGTAGATCTCCTCTGAAAGGTCACCATGAAGAAAATAATTCTTCACATTCATCTGGTGAACTTCCCATCCTTTTGTTGTTGCAATGGATAGAGCCAAGCGAATGGAATCCATATTTTCTACAGGATAAAAGGTCTCATCATAATCTATCCCATGAATCTACTGAAATCATTTTACAACTAATATGGCTTTGTACCTACTCACCTAAACATATGTTGCTCTCTTGGTCTTGTAGACCCATTTGGATCTGACAAGTTCCCTCCCTGGTGGAAGTGGAACCAAATCCGAAGTCTGATTCTCTAGGAGAGATTCATGCTACTCCTGCATGGCTTCTTTCCATAGTGGATTTACAACATCCTCTCTGTAGGTATGTGGATCAAAATATTGAACCATATAGCAATGCATGGGCATCATTGGTTCAGAAGTTGAAAATACATGAGAAGAATCCACATGTTGAGATCGATTCCTCCTCGAATCCAATGGATCCCCTGCAAGGTTGCATGCTGCCTGAAGTGTGGATTGTGCCCACTTAGGCATTTGTTGAAGCTCTGACACTACCTCCTCATTTGGATGTACTACCTGCTCATCTACATGTACATAATCCTCTAAATCCGTGTCTGAATATGTAGCATCTGAGTGTGTGGAATCATCATCTCTGATGTTTGGAACTGATGGAAGCATAAGAGTCTCTAGATGTTTCAATGGAGGTGCATGGAAAAGACTCTCCTCAAATTGAACAGTGCGCTCAATGATGAGCCAGTCTGTAGAGGGATCAATCAATCTGTACCCCTTCACATCATCTGGATATCCCACAAAGATGCAAGGTGTGCTCTGTGGATCTAAGGCTTTCCTCTTTTCAGAAGGAATATGGGCCCATGCTCTAGATCCAAAGATGCGGAAGTGTGTGACTTCTGGTTTGTCACCTATCCAAGCCTCAAAAGGTGTCATATCCTCAACAGATTTGTGAGGTGATCTATTCTGTATGTAAGTAGCACAGTTAAGTGCCTCGGCCCAAAGCTTGGAAGGAAGTGATCTTGCATGCAACATGCAACTGGTCATCTCCTTGAGAGACCTGTTCTTCCTTTCAACAACTCCATTCTGTTTTGGAGTGTATGGAACTATGTGTTGCAACTAGATACCAGCTTCACGACAAAGATTCTGAACAGAGTTCTTGATATACTCCCCCCCATTGTCTGTACATAGGATCTTGATCTGAACTCAGGAGCGATAAGTTTCCAATAATTGGTTGTTCTGTCACTCCTTCAAAAGGGTCAGTAATAGATCGTTTTACTTGAGCGATTTGCAATAAAAAGGTAAAGTCGAAGTCTTATGTGCTTGAATTCGAAGTGAATGAAAACATTTTTAGTCTTCCTTATGTGCAATATGTCATGCTTTCCTTTAACATCTTATGTGCGGAAAATCATGGAAAAAACAACATAAGAAAATAATACACATAATGGATAAGACACTTCACTTGATAACGGAGTTCACCCTTGCAGTGGGCTACCTCTCCAGACCATGCTCCAAATCCTAACCTCTTTATTCTTCTCGATGTAATGATGTCTCTCCTTTACAAGTTGTAAGGCCAAAGTCCCTCTTCGGTGATGACAACAAGAGATCCGAATGTGATCAGGAATATATCAGCTTCACAAGTTCTCATACTCATGAGGCATCCATGATGCTAACATGGACATCATTCCCACATACTCAATACATAAAAGGATGAAGAATAAAATATGACCCCCATCAACATGGAGCCATCAAAAGCCTTAGATCTGCTGCTTAGATCCAAAACATAAATATGTAGCCCATACAAAAGATCTCGAAACCCACGAGAATCATAACTGCTTCATTGGCCACTTGTCATGCAAGTGCCACAATTTCTCTATCACATATAACTAATTGATTTGATGTGAAAGGAAGATAAGAAACAAATAGATAGAAGGAATAAGCTGCTCTTGTTGACTTGCTGTAGCTTCTCTCTGCTCCTTCAGACCTATAACATGCATGCTATGCTGCAACAATTAATGACAAAACAACATAATGAAAAGCATGCTTACATTGGCTTATCCAACACTTAGCTTGTTGATATGAAGCTCTGCTACAAAAATAGATATAGTTGTTGAATTCACGTCATCGAATTACCCAAAATTGATTGTCAAATCGTCTCCATACGAGTCGGACACTTTCAGGCCCAAGAGACACCTCTGCCTCGGTTACCATGCCACTGCATCTACAATAAAGGACTCATTCTGGAATCAAGCTGCTGAATTTTTGCTCATATCAGGAAACTAACATCACCACTGCGTTTGTGGCATCATTTTACCTAAAAATGACTGTTTCCACGTCTCGATCCGAGTCGAGCACTTTCTAGACCCAAGAGGCACCCTCGCCTCGATTTGCATGTCAAAATCCGTACAATCTGTATCAGGCCGTACGGGACATACAGGCACACTCCACTCTCATTCTTCATGCACTAGTGTGTGGCTCCGAATGCACATGCTGTGAACTTGAACATGATGCCTCCTTTAAATAACATTTTTTGGGCAGTTATGTCATCAATGACATGCTTGGCGCACTTGTAGCTTGGCCAAATTTAGGACGTTTAGTTGGCGGAGGTCCTAGGGTCAAATCCCACAGACCTTACCATTTTGGTGAACAACTAAAACCATTTTTGCACGTGCCCCAACTAAATATAGTGACAATTTTGGCGGTGGTTACATTTGGCGGAATGGCTAAATATAGCAGTGAATTTGGCGGACTGTTGCTAAACCGCCGGAGATTCTGGCGGACGTTTGGCGGAGGTTAAATATAGCGTAACTGCTATATATAGCATAACTACTGTCATATATGGTGGAGTTCTGTTCAATATATATATTTTTTAAATATTTTTTCACGAGCCCTCATTGGGCATTTCGGGGGTGCCACGTGGCGCATCCCCATTGGGCCACGTGGCAGCCTCTAATTCACCCACTTGTACATGATGACGTCATGCTAGACACATGGCACCTTTTGGGGGTGCCACATGGCATCACCGGGGGGTTCCACATGGCACATTTTTACTCGTCCACGTGGCACCCTTAAAAGCCCAAATTTGAGTGACACGCGGTAGCCTCTCGTACTGCCATGTGGCATATTGATGTCATGATGACATCATAATGACATATGTCACTCTCTTTACTTTCCACGTAGGCTATATAGACGCTGACATCATCCATACAGATGCTGACGTCAGCAATACGAATGCTGACTCATCCCTGCTCACTGGGCTGGGTTGACCAGAACTTTGACCGCGTATATCTTTTGATCCGTAACTCCCTTTGATGAGCCGTTTGCGCCATTGGAAATATTGAGACGCACTCTTATCGATCATGTCATTTTAATGGAGTTTTAAGAACTTTGATTTTTTCCCTTTTTCTATCTGCTGAAACCATTCTGAGCGTCCTGGGTCGCTTCTGTGCATTCTGGGAAACTTTTGAAACTTCTTTGATGTTCCCTAGATCCATCCAGATCACACCTCCCAACTGAAAAGACTTTTGGTCCCCAAAATTCATTACATTAAGTTTCATGTCCATTGGACTTGCAACAAGAAACCCTTACCCAAACTACCTCACAAGGCCTAACAATATCAACATGTGCCAAAAGAAAAGAAGTGATATAAAAAATTATCACTTTTACACAATACCCTTCTACAGGGTCTGAATCGCAACATGTGATTTACAAATATGGCCACTATTGACTAACTCAAAAGGATTTCCCCATTTGTTCAACCATTTTTCTGAACATGTCCTCTTTACCGAGTTGTCATTTCTCTGGTAGTTGGTATTCTCCTCGTGGCGGATTTTCCTGCAACACTGCCTAACTGGTTGTCTCCCTCGGAGATGGTTGTCTGGTCATCTATGTCCCTCTTTGGACATAGATTTGGATGTAAGGCCCAACAAGTGGCCTCATGATGCCCATCTCTACTACAATACTGCAGTAGCCTTTCTCCTTCAGAGGTGTATTCCCCCTACTCTTTTCGGTGTGTGGAAAGCAATATGTCATCCTTGTCCTTCTCCTGGTTGCCATAACCTTCCTGCATAAGGTTTTTCTCTTCCAACACTGGGAAACTACATGGTTATTCAATCCACAAAAAGTGCATGGTATTTGATGCCAAAAGCTATGTTTTATATGATTAACATACTTATAATCAAATGGCATTTTAGAGTTTCGAGATTTCTTATACCTCAGTGAGTTTCCTCTGGAGTCAGAGTGGAAAGAAGAGTTGGTCTCGACTCTGTCACTGTGATGCTCATCTCTCCCTGGAGATGTCTTGAATCCTCGATCATGAGAATTTGTGCTCTCGCCCTGCATTGAATCAATTCCATCTTTTGATGAACTGTTGACCTCTGGAGTCTCAGTGACTGTCCTGGGGTCTTCTTCCTGAATGGTTTTGGAGCTTTCTCCAACATCTTTTGGGACATAGCCTATCTCGGCATATCGAGGCCAAACCACTGCCTCGATGGGATTGACAATACCATGGCCATTGGTTCCAAGGCCTCCTCCTTCGTATCCCATTTTTCTCATCAACTTTAAGCCAATGCAAGAAGCATGTTGTTCAAGTATTTCAAAAGAATCATCAACATTAATCAAGAAAGGAATTATACATGGTTTATTTACCTCTACCTCAAACTAGGACCCTTGGTATTCTTCTTGAGATGTGTCCAGTTGTTCCTGGTGAGAAGAATCAGTGGAAGATGCTTCTAGGAATCCTCCTTGGCTTCTGGATGCATGAAGCTCATCTTCATTTGTTTGACAAAGTGTGTATGCATTTGCACTGCCATGCTCGCACCCATAACTGGTGAAGTTTCCATGGTCACAAGATGGTCTTATCAACATCTCATTTGTAGAGCCTTCCCCTATCTTCATCTTCATGGCTTGCAACTGCTCTTGCAACCTTTGTGATCCGAAATCGGATCCAGAAGCCTGACAGGGCTTGAAAAATGCTCAAAAATGAAAGTGTTTGGAATGCGACGAAACCTATGCCATTGTGTCTGTCTCGTCTTCCTGATTCCGAAGGTATATTTACTTTGTCAAACGGGCTCCGTATGGAGAAGATATCGCGATCTGTCTGAATCGTCAAACAGGCAAAAAAAATGGTTGTTGACTGTGTAGTCCGTACAGTCCGTACGAACGCTGATGTGGCTTGACTGTACAGGCTGATGTGGCAGGGCTGTATAGACCCTATGATGACATGGCATCTGATGATGTGGCAACATTTGGTTGGTTGTTGAAGGTGAATGATATCATGACATGTGGCATTTTGTTGGTCAATGATTGGGTGCCACGTGGCCCAATCATGGGCTGCCACGTGGCACCCCGGAATTGGTTGGTTGTACGTTAATAAAATGTATTGGAGTCCGTGGGGTTCAACCCCTGGACCTCCCCACCGGTGTAAGGTCTGACAATGGCCGCCCAACCAACACGCCATCCGTTGTTGCTTGTTAAACATATGGTATTATATGTTTTTCAATTCATTTAATGTTGTTGTCCGCGCGGGGGTCCGGACTGGGGCTTAGCCCCAGTCCCCGGTCACACATATGATACATATGCCCATACCCACTGTTGGCGTGTGTGCGGATTTATTTAAATATTGTATCCCGTGGTCCTATGTGTTGCGCCATGTGACCATAACCAGGAGCGCGGTGGTTTTGCAACGGTTTGGTTCTTTTGTTAAGCCCGAGGTCATATGACCATATGCCCGAGTGCTTGATGGTTAGGGGCTGGAGGTGCCTTAACCGTCCTACAGTTTGCACCATTGGCGCGGTTGTGCCTGGTGTTGGGTTTTCACGCCTTATATTGCGTGTGAGCCAGGTTCAATGAAGGAAGGGTGCGTTTTGTAGAACCAGTGACAACAAGCTTGAAGGGAAGACTTCTAGGAGACCTAACTTCTTCGTTTTTCGACCGATTGAGGTGCTGAAAGAACCCAGATAGGGGTTTTCGGATGCTCTGAAGCCATAGGAGCAGTCAAAGAAGAGTTATACTAGAGGGAAAGCAAGCTAAAGCCATTTTGATGTAGAGAATCTTTTGAGGAAAAGACGTTGTTGGACCATTTCTGGGAGCTCCGGACGTCCGTTTTGCGTGTTGTTTTCTTTTCATGGTTCTAGAGATCTGGAAGAACATGACCATATCAGTCTTGTATCCATTTGGCATTGCAGTGATGTATTTTTGAGCTCTTGAAAATAAATAAAGAAGCTTCCCCACAGAGAAAAAGGCTCGGAGACGTAGGCAAAGTTGTGCCGAACTCCGTTATCAATCTGCGTATTATGGTTTGCTGTCCATTATTTCATTTCAGATCTGCATATGTGTATATGGCTGTTATAATTCCTTTTCTTTCCTCATTCTTTCACTAATTTTTCTCAAATGGTTAATTAACGCATGCAAAATTAAAACTCAACCATAAGTCATTAAAAGATCGGATGGATCAAGTGGTATCAGAGCTAGTTGACGTTGGGATTTGAGTTGCATGTTAACCAGGGAAAAGCTACAGCATGGTAAAGGTGAGCTTGTTGTAGAGAATCCATTAATTGTATTGAGAAAAAGGGCTTCTCACAGTGAGAAGATGGCATCGGAAGAAGGGATTTCTCAAGATGAGAAAGAGTTCCGGAAAACATTCCTTGCCATGTCGGAGATGGTGAAACTCTTGTACGAAGATTACTTGGAACGGAAGCGACCAGTTTTGGGTGATTCTTCAAAGGGAAAAAGTGAAGAGGAAGAGGACCATCCTCAGATTCCTCCTTCACCTCCATCAACACCTCCTTCTTCTCCTTCTTCTTCTTCAAGT
>ML787268.1:106767-127968 GCA_009831015.1 Picea engelmannii
GGGGGGGGGTCCGATATGGATCTCGCACCGTATATCTGAGCGGGAAGATCTCAGCTACCCAGATCTACACGCTCCTTAGAACAACGTGCCTGGGCACAAAACTTAGGATAAACGATAAAAGTGGGTTTTTATCCCCCTATTGGTCATTTTTTCACCATGGGGCTATTTTCTAGGAAAGAACCCCCTCCATACAAACATATGTGATAACATTAGGCTCCATGGGGGATGGTCTGCTCCTTGTGAGATGCCAAGAACTCACAGCTTCAGTCACCTTACTGTTGGGTTGTGGAGTCAGCCATTAAAATAGAAAGAAAATGATATTTACAATGGTGTGAAGGAGCCAGTCATGGCTCAAACAAAGAACTTTTTCAGAAAATGTCCATTAACAGGGCCACAAAAAATTTCATCACCCTCCAAATTCTGCAACCTATAAGTGTTATTTGGAAATACCTCAGAAACTTTGAAGGGTCCAATCTAGAGGGATTCAAATTCACCATGCTTGCCCCTATCATGTTTGGGTGCATCCCATTTGAGTACTAGATCTCCCAGTCATAAATCCTTTTTTCTTACTTTCCTATCAAAATCCTGCTTGATCCTTTGTTGATGCTCATGTGCTTTGTCCATTATTTTCTCTCTAGTCTACTGCACCTCTACCAGCTGTTGTATTATTCTGATCATATCGTCAAGCTCCCTTTGGCTGTCTTGGAAGAATTTTTCCACTGAAAAGGCGAGCTGAGAAGGAAAGATGACTTCAACTCCATACACAAGCTGAAAATGAGAGACACCAAGAGATCTCTTTTTTGTCATTTTGTCAGCCCACAAAGCAAATTTGAGCTTTGAATCCCATGCTTTCTTGTTGTCCTCTAGAAGTCTTTTGATAATCTTTATAAGTCTCTTGTTAGAGGACTCTGCTAGTCCATTCCCTTGGGGATAGTAGGGGGTGGATTGGATCAATGAAATTTTGAACCGCTCACAGAATTTGATCAATGGTTTAGCCTTGAAAGATACAACATTATTAGTGATGATCATGTTAAAGCAACCAAACCTGGCTATAATATATTCAAGAAAACCAATGATTACATTGGGAGAAGCACTCCTTGTGGGGATAGCTTCTATCTATTTGGTGAGTTAATCTACTACAGTCAACATCCACCTGTTCTGACCGCTTGAAGAAGGATGAATTTCCACAATGAAGTCCAACCCCCACTGCTAAAAGGGTCCTGAAGCTACCACATGCTTCAATGGCAAAGAGTTGAGCCGCTGCTTCCTAGAGAAATTTTGACACTTTATACAAGCCCTGATCTTTGCACAGACATCAGTGAATAGGCTAGGCCAAAAGTACCCAGCCCTGAGAATTTTATAGGCTGTGGTTCTCCATAAGTGATGTCCCCCACATAGACAGTCATGAAAATCAAACATAATCTTTTGGGCCTCTTGTGGGTCTAAAAATCTCAGGAGTACTCCTAGAGGGTCTTTCCAATACAAGACCTGGTCACTAAGGAAATATCGAATTCCTTTGAGCTTTAAGGCTCTAGCCTTGCTCTTCCCCATTCCATTAGGGGACCTTAACCCTTGCAGAAAAAATATAATGTCTTTGTACCAAGCACATTCTGCCAATGGAGGGTTGTCCTAAGAACTTTTATCAGACAACTCAACTTGTTTATTTTGTGAGCAAGTGTTGATGAAGTTAACCCCCAAAGATTTTCAATTAGGCTCAACCAACAGCTTGGCTAGGCCTTTAACTAGATTGGTGGGATTTATTTCTAGATCAAATTCCAGGATTTTGGCAACCCACTTGCTCCTTTTTCCATCTATGTCAGGTTGGATAAGAATGTCCTTCACCGAAGCTGAAGGGACATATGCAATGATCTTTGAATGTAGAACATAGACTCTAAAATATTTGAGAGATTTCATCAAGGCATATTCCTACTCCTCCATGATGTCATATCTGGTCTCATCGTCCCTTAGTTCTCTGCTGAAAAAGGAAATAGGTTGCTCCAGCCCTTCAACATTCTTCTGCAATAAAACAGCTGCCACTGTGTCAAAAGATGCAAAGGAAAAAATAAAAAAATCCTTGGAATAATCAGGACTGATTAGCACAAGTGCATCAGTCAATGCCTTCTTGATTTGGTTGGAGGATTCTTGGGACTCAACAGTCCATTTTACTTCATTCCCCTTCTTGAGCATGGTTGTGATATGCTTTACCAATTCAACAAAATTTGAAACAAACCTTCTCAGAAAATTAATTTTGCCCAAGAAAGACTGGAATTCCTTCTTGGTCCTGGGAAGTGAAAAGGTTTGAATAGATTCTACCCTTCTTGAATCAATCCTAACCCCCTCTGTTGATACTATGTTCCCCGACAATTTTCCCTCTCGCATGGAAAACAATGACTTTTTGGGATTAAGGGAGAGACCGAACCTTCTGCATTTCAAGAATACCTTCCTCAGATGCTGACAGTGTTCTTTATCAGACCTGGAGAAAATTGTAATGTCATCCAAATAGATGACCACAAATTTATCCCTTTCTCCAATGAAGGCGATGTCCATGGATCGTTGGAAGGTTTCTCCTACGTTCATCTTTCCAAAGGGAATTTTTTCATACATGAATGTGCCCCAAGGAGTGGTTAAGGCCGTATTCTCTCTGTCTTCAGGCATGACAGAGATCTGATTGTAGCCAAAAAAGCCATCAATCATGGAAATCTTGGATGCACCTGTCACCCTCTCCAATATGTGATCCATCTTTGGCAAAGGGTAATTGTCCTTCTTAGAGATTATATTTAGGTTCTTGAAATCAACACAGAGCCTAATTTCTCCATTCTTCTTCCTTAATGGGACTAGGTTGGCCACCCATTCAGAATATCTCAAGGGGACAATTATTTGGGCATCCAACAACTTCTTTACCTCCCTTTCCATAATAAGCAGCAGCATAGGATTTATTTGTTTTAATTTCTGCCTAAATGGTTTGGCTTCCTCTTTCAATGGGATCATATGCTCAATGATACTTGTGTTGTATGTTCTGAGGTCTTCATAGGTCCAGGAAAACACATCAATGAATTCTCTTAATAGCTCAGTGTACTCGACTCTTTGCTCCCTTGACAACTTGAAAAATTTTGGATCCTCCTCCGTACCAATATTTCACTCAGCTACATCATCATCCTCATTTGAAATTTTACCCTTTAAAGCCACACCATTTCTGTCAAATAATCTTTCCAAAGGAACTAGTCCCTTTGGGATATGGTTGATGGGCAGCTGGACAATATGATGATTAGCAATTTTCTTCAGAAAAACATCAGCATGAGGATTTATTTCAGAATCATGATCTTGATCAATGTGAAATGTAGAAAATTGCTCAACAGTCTCCAAGAATCTTTTGATTTCAAGATCATCCTCAAACACTTTCCAATGCTTGACATTGTCAGGTATAGAGGGTCTATATTTTACCTCTACATCATACTTGAGTTTGGGTGGCAGAGGGACTCTGAAATTACTTGTTGAAACAACCATAGAATCACCCATGGCATTCTCTTCTCTTGGAACAAATGAAATGTTGAAAGCCAAGAAAAAACTATCAATTAGATCCCAGACTTCATTTATGTAAATTCAAAGCCGAGGGTGCTTGGCTTGATAAATATTTCTGATCTGATGGACAATTAACTCAGCATCCCCAAACACTAATATCTCTTTAATCCCCATGTCCTTTGCGACCCTCAAACCCAAAACTATAGCTTCATACTCTTCCACATTGTTGGTAGTTTCAAATTCTAACTTGTAGGATAGAGATATGATCTCTTGAACAAGTGAAACAAATACCACTCCAACACCAACACCTTCTCTTGAAGAGGCTCCATAAAAGAACATTTTCCAAATAGAGGTAATCGAAGTACAATATTCACAGAGAGTAATGGATTGTTTTCTGACTTCGAGAGGGGGTTCAGGGGCATCAGTGAGATGCAACAAGCTGGATCCTAAATCAGTATCGAGGGAAAAAATAGGATGGTTGGTGGGGTCAGATTCATCACTGATAATGTCGGCCAGCTGAGCTTCTCTGTATAGTCTTCTATCCTCCCCTCCGAACACAATAATGGTAGCATATGTAAGGTCCATCTGCAATGTTCCTCCAAGCCTCTTTATCCAATATCTTAAAAACAACATGCCAAACTTGGGGGGAACATAAGCCACCACAATATCCATGACCACACTTTTCATGGGAAACTGAAACAAGGTCACGACTAGATCTTTGATGACCCCGAGACACTGCACTTTCCTAGAATCAAAAGAATACAGGTCATGGTAAGTATTTGTGATTTCTAATCCAAGTTCATCCATGACATATTTGGGCATGAGATTATGAGAATCCCCTGGGTCCATCAAACAATCATGCAACACCTTGTCATATATGTTTGGAGATGTATAGAAGGGAGGGGATGAATCATCTCTATCTTCTACCATGGGACCTAATATGATTGTTGGCTTTTCATCCTGAAGATTAACTAAGTCTGAGGAGTGATATGCAGGCTCGAACTATAACAGTTTAGAGAGGGATTTCTTGAAATCTTCATGCTTGACTAGCTCTAAAAGGGGTACAGGGATCCTAATCTTTTGAATCTCATGCTCAAATCTAAAATAGGAGGGGGGTTTCAGAATTTATCTCATTTTTGGGACAAGACCTTTGGCTATTGGTGAGGGGTTCTTTGTTTTATTTTCCTTGTTGTTGTTTGCTGCGTCTTTATCAGGCTTCACTACTCTGGAAGGCTGATAAGGAATTTCATACTTCCCTTCTTCTTAGATGTGAGGTTATATTTATTGGGACTACTACTAGTCTTCTCCCTTTACTCAACTCATTTATTTGGTTGTCCATGAGGGACTCCTCGTATGCAAATTGGGTCAAATGGGGAAATGGGGAGGTGTCTCCAAGACAATGGATTTTAGGATCAAGCTCTTATTCCTCTCCTTCTCCATCAACAACAAGGTTATTTTGGAGAGGGGTCTGGATTTTCTGATCATCCCTCTCTCTGCTGCGAGGCTCTCTTGGGAGTAACTGAGGGGCATTATTTTTTCTTCTGAAATAATCTTTGTTATCAACATTTTGAGCATTCTTATAACTTTGCTTCCCTTCAAATTTCATCTTCTCCATCTATGCAGAAAGATATTTTACCATCTTGGTTAATTCATCTACTTGAGGATGGGTTGTAGAGGAACCGGAGGTTGAAGCTTTAGATCTCCCCCTTCCTCGGTCTCTGTCAGCTTTATTTCTAATTCTATAAACCGCCAACACATTGGACTCTACTTCCAGGGATGAATCTTGCATATGAGCCAAGGAGGTAGCTCTTCTCTCTCTTAACAGGAGGCAAAAATCAGGGTCGAAAGTGATAGCATAAGTAATTCTAGCAAAGGCTTTTGTAGGCTTTATATCAGCACAGATCTTATTGTACATTTTGTTGAATCTTTTGGAGAAGTTGGAGACAGATTCTCCCTCTTTTATTTTTAGGGACCCAAACTCTGTGATATAATACATAAAGTATTTTTTATCCCCCAATTGTCTCAAGAAAACATCGTCTAAAGCCTCAATCCCAGCAATAGATCTAGGGGTCAATCCCCTAAACCACTTCCTAGCCTCACCATCAAGGATCTAAACAAATACTCTCATCCACACATCCTCATTTTCAATATTTAGATTATCTGCATAACTGTAGAAGGCAGCTAGGTGTTCTTCAACAATTATGTCTTCTTCTCCTATGAATTTGGGCATGTATTTTAGGTAGTCTCCAGCAGGCAGAACATTCATTGGTTGAGGTAAGACTAGAGGGGCATATCTCGTAGCCACTATGGCATCCATTCTATTCGTAGGGGGATTAACACCTACCATAGGGATGATAGTTGGAGGAGAATCAGGAGGAGATGGAGTTAGGACCAGGGAGAGTGGAACTAATCCTACGGGAGGAAAGGGAAACAACAAAGGATTTGGGGGAAAATATATAGGTCTTGAGGGAAAAAAGTTTTCCCTCTCTATAAAAGAAGCAACTCTAACAGGGGGAGGAGTGGTAAAACCCGGAGTGAGAAAATATTCTGAGGTCCTGGGTCTAAACCATGGTACAACTTTAGGGGAGATAGGAGTGACAAGGCTTTCTCCTTCCAATCCCAGACTAGGAGGGGAGAAATCAGTAGGAACACTCCCAAACTTTAAGCTTCGGGAAACTCCAATAGATGGTATAACAGGAAAAGGAGAAGCATATATTGGAGTTTCTAAATGAGGATGGTGAAAATCATTAGAAATACCTGGTTCAACAGCTGAAGTTCCTTCCTAAGGGGTCTTTCGTCATATAACAATTTTCTCGGGGTCAGCCTGAGGTATTTCTAGAGGCAGCTGTGGGGTAGACCTCGTGTGTCTGCCTCTAGAAGCCACAACTAAAACAGTGGAGTCGTAACAATGGAGTCACCAAGTGCACAGTTGAAATCTACAATGTACTAAGTTTTGATACACCTTCAGAATCAGTAAGCGTTTTCGTTCAATCCCAGGGAAAATATTCAATTCGTCCCTAACAATGGTGCCAGAAATGTTATCACTAGAAGTCACCTTTGGATCGCAGCAGAGGTAAGCCCAGTACCCATCAGTTTTTTATGTAACAATGAATAATTTAAAGGGGGGTCTAATGGATGAAAACTCAAGATGATATTGATTTAACTCAGAAAACTAGGTTGGTATGCACAGGCAGATGAGGTCTTGATCTAACTTCAGACAGTAATTTGAAGTAAGGGTGAGCACGAGGAAGAACTTGAGGAGAAAATGTAAAGTTATGCTATGGACATCCTATCTTCCAGCAACCTAAGGAGGAAAATATTCAAATGCAAGATCCTCTTGGATCCAAAACATCAGGAAACTGAAAACATTATAACAACACTACAATCAAACATACATCACAATACAATTACAACACTCGACTGGATCCTCCATGCCCAATTCTTTCAGTATCAGAAGAAATAGAGATGAAAAGAAAGTTGAATGTCATTAAACAAGGAGTCTCAAATGGAAACATATAACCAAAGAACCAGAGGCTTCATTAAAACTTTACAATCGAGAGCTTAGCTCTACCATCGACACTACACAAAATGGAAAAAATGACTACATATACTCTGAACTGGGTCCGACTGCCTGAGGTGATCTTCTCATGCTTTCAAAAATTTACATTGGTTAGAGTGTCCATGCAGTATTCTGTCAAACACAATCTCTGTCAGACTGGACTGACAGTTTTCTTTCATGATTTGTCCCTCTCTGTCCTTCTATTTATGGAAGGAGACGATGTCTCACCCACCTTCCTCGCTTTCATTGACTGTTTCATCAGGATCTAAGTGGGAAGATTCAACTCCTGGACTTGGAAGAAATGGATGCCTTTCCTTCATCGTCTACTCTTTGTTGGATGCTTACAGGGAAGACATGGAGGTGGACGAAGGTGGAGATGACGAGGACTCGAGTAGGCGATGGGCGGTCATGTGGAAAAACGCATCGGCGGAATGACGATTGGGAAAACATGGACGACAGGACATTGGCACTGAGATGTAAAGGCATAGGGATGATATGGCACAAGAAGGTGATGTGGAGGAAAAAGGGAGGCTACAGTGGTAGGTGCAATGGGGAAAACCACGACACAGGTGGGAGCAACACAGGAGACATGTGTCATGAAGCGAGTTGGGGAGGTAGAAAGGAGATGTGACATGAGGTGGGAGTGGGATACACATGTAAGGAAGTGATAAGAGGCACATGAAAGAGGGGATGTGATGGGAAGAGAGATGAGTGAGTGGAGGACACGTGTTGGTAGGAAACGAATGTGGTAAGCGAAGGCGATAAGTGGTCTACTCGAAGGGGGGGTGGTTAGATGTTTTGAGTGGGGGGGTTTCGAGTTAATGAGGAAGCACCATAATGGTGGGGTCCGCGCTCAAAAACCACCAAATCGGACCCCCTCCCCCTCGTTAAAGGTAGAATGTTGGGGGGGAGGGTCCGATATGGATCCTTCACTGTAGATCTGAGTGCACAGATCTCAGTTGCTCAGATATACATGCCCCTTAGCACAATGCGCCCGGGCACAAAACTTAGGATAAACGATAAAAGTGGGTTTTTAGCCGCCTATTTTTCATTTTTTCACCATGGGGCTATTTTCTAGGGAAGAACCCCCTCCATACAAACATATGTGATAACAGAAGGAAATTGGGAATTATCAGTAGGCTTCTTAATTTTCTTACCAAATGAGGCTGCAGGGGAATCAATAATTTTCTTGTCTTTCTTATCAAACAGAGAGATAGTTTGAACTAGAGGGTTTGGAGTTTTCAGAGAGTGGGGATTAGGTGGGGTGACAACCCCTAAATTGAATGATTTCTTACTTGTCTTAACTATGAGAAGGGGATTCAAAAATTGGTAGCGGAAATCTTCCCATGTCTTACTCTATTTTTTTAATTCTAATATAACAAGCAATTTAATGAGGCCATGGTGAAATAAATTGTTGTGAGGGTTGGCCAAATTTTTATGGACCTGGGCAGGGATGATTTTAAGGATGGAAATTTATTTTAAAATGTTGAAACCTTGGCAAATCTTACTAACCCTTCATATACCAACTATAAATGTTTGGTGATATTATTGTAAAAATATTCAAATTTCTAAGGATTTTATATAGTTTGTATTAAAGTTTGGCAATTTTTAAGGTAAAATAATTTTATCCTATAGAATTTGGTCGAATCATTTTAGAGAATCTTTTTTGGGGAAAAACCATGGAAAATTAGCACATGAGAGAAATTTATCCCCTAAAATAATCCCTAGACCTGGGAAGACATCTTCTCGAGGCTTTTCGGGAAATAGAAGGGAAAATTCAGGGGTTTTTTGAATTGAAATAGGCCAAAAGAAGGAAATGATAGGCTTTAAAAACATAGTACCTACCTTCACAAGTGATGCGCCTGGTAATTACGATCAGAGGGTTGATCAATTCATCTTTGATCCACTGTTTCAAATACCCTTTGGCACCAAAGAAATTTTGGTATTCGGGGTTGAACACCCTGTTTCGTGGACAAGGAAATGGATTCCTCGGAGACCGAAAATACCAGAGTCCCTACGCAAGAAAGTATCCCATCGTGCCCTTGTAGACTGGTCAGGAATGGTCCCCAACCCGTGAGGAGGAAGACTTCTTGACACACTATGAATTCTGGAATGGCTAGTAGCTCAGTGTAGGAGGATGGTTCATAACGGTCGGGCATGGTTATAGAGAAAGGGATAAGTAGGCTGAAATTGGGCAGAGGGTGAGCACAACACAACAAGCAGAGGATAAGTGAAATAGACAGGGTATGAGCAATCAGGACAAAGTATCTGTTTCTTAATTAAATTGTGATGGAAACGGTTGAATAATGGGAGAATTCGTCATACATAAATGCCATGTGTGATCATAATTGCGCTTAGTTTGAATTTGAATGGTGTGTACTTTGGAGGTAAAAAAAATTGTGTAAGAAATTAGATCAATGTCCAAGTCTTCGACTTGGACATTTGATCATAAAATGCATTTATAATTTTAATTTGATCACCAAAATGAAATTTGAAAAATACACCATTTAATTCATCTAATTCATCACTGTAATGGGTGTAAATCAATTCGAGTGATCATACCTAAACACGATCATGATCATTTATATTATATATAGTACCTCACCTGATCCTCCATATGGCACTCCATCCGGTCCTCGAGATGGCACTCCATCTGGTCCTCCTGTGTAAGTGGAAATTATCCCATAGTAAATGGGTGTTCGCCCATAGCACTTAGATTGGACGATTTATGGTAGGAATGGTGAACAAGAGCATGGATAGGATGAGCATGAATAATATTATCCATTTTTTATTGCCTTGTCATCGATCTGTAACAAATCAAATAATTTTTCCTCTTTTCATAGGCTTGTAATACAGATGGCGGTGAGTATTTAGCAGTTGTTATCAATATGTACTTGTCCCAAGGAATAGTTAGATATAAGCAATTTTCCATTGCATAAACATAAATAAAAATGCACAACGGGATTATAACACACAAAGTTATGTCAGTAGTATAAAACTTATAATAATACAAACAACTGCTGATATAATAGCTCGGGATATTGTAAAAACAATATGACAGAATTTTGACAGAGATCTTACTTCCTCTTCTCATGGATTGTAATACATATGGCAGTGTTTATCATTTTTCATCTCAGGAAACCCCTCCCCCACTCCTAAGTATTGTGACACCTCGCAATCAAATATATAGGAAACCAGACAATTCTCCCAATAGCCTAAGATTTACAGTTTTCCAAGTGTAGGGATATATTTCACATATCGGTCTGACAAGACAGTTAAAATATGGCCCCACTTGTAGGACATAACATCCTACATATAGTTAATAAGAGGTAGGCAAGAGAGTCTTAGGATTGTCTTAAAGTTAGTTCCCAATGGAAGATTGATGGATTTCATTTACCTTTGCTTAACCATACATACTTATTTTCATCTTTTCCTACAAGTAGTGTCGTACATTAGGACAAGTTTTAAGATTTAGGAATTTTATTTATTGTTTGTCATATCATCACCCTCTCTAGGTAGAATGCCCCGTTGTCAACAAGCTTGTTCAGTACTCTAATGGGTTTACCTAGTCATACCATAGGCTGGTACCCGCTGCCAGCAGACCTGTTCATTATCCCAATGGGTTACCCTCTTACACCCTTTTACAACAGATATTGGTCCACCATCTTTTAATATTTGTGTATAAATATTGCTTTTTGCAAGAAGATGGGGAGGCAACTCTGATTTGTTTTTATTTTGGACTAGGATGGTATTTAAGTTAGAGGATGACTCTTCTTTATTTATTCCTTATAGGTTGTCCTAATGTAAGGGATACTTAAGTGAGTGTAGCCAATCTAAATATATGGTATAATCAAGCATTTTTAATGTGTAGTGGATGGTACCATTGAAAAAGAACAAAAAGGTATATTCAGTCCCTACTCACTTTCTTATTTTTTGAAGTTATATTGATGTTTCCATGGTTAACCTCAAATCATACCTTCTTGCTACTCTTTCATAAATATACTTTACTCACCTACATAGGGTTCTTGGGGAAATTGTACTAGTAACCTCTAGGTTTGATAAGATAAAGTGTCACTTCCTTATATCCTCCAGTGGTAGAGGTTATGAGAAACTGCCATGAAAGATTCCTTGAGATAAAGGAAGATAGAAATCTTGTAAAAATGGCTAATTTAAAGAAGCCAATTTCTAAGCATAATAAAAAGTCATTATCCAATTGGTGCTTAAGCAGAAAACGGAGTTCATATATAGAAACATCTTCTTCTGAAGTAAAATACTTCCCTTTTTGTCTCCTTGGAGTTGTCCACTTGTGGTTAGATGAACGCCTGCAGAAATCTCTAAAATTGTTTATCAGAAAAAAAAAAAACACACTTTAAAATATTTACATATGTACAATAAGAAATAAAAAAGTTTCAAGAACAGGAGGAGGGAGAAGAAACTTCGCCATCCACCAAGGCCAATGCCTTGTCTACTGACATGCCTGTAGAAAATATTCTTTGGAAATGGATATGTGGTAAAGTTTAAGTCGATTTCCATTCACTACGAAAGAGATGTGTCCATCATCAATTGTTTTATCTTAACAGCCCCATTATCATACATGGTAACTACCTCATAAGGACCCAACCATCGAGTGGTAAGTTTTCATTTAAAATTTTTGATCTAAGAATCAAACAACAAAGCCCAATCACTAGGTTGAAATTGTTTCTTTTTGATAAATTTATCATGCCACATGCTCCTCTGGTTTTGATCTAAAATTGTTTGTTGGATAGAATCTTGTCTAATCTCATCCAATTCGTTCAATTGTAGGGATCGTTGTTTTTGTGCCTTGCCTAAGTTTAATCCCAATTGTGAAGCAATATGAAAAAGTCCTTACTTGGAATTCAATAGGTAATTATTTGTTTTCCATAAAATAGTTCATATGGGGTATGCCCAATGGTGTTTCTCCAGGTGGTACGATATGCCCACAAAGCCTCTAGAATTATATCAACCCAATCTCTATGGTGTAATTGGAAATTTTTGGTTAAGATAGTTTCGAATACTTTGTTTGTTGACTCTACTTGACCATTAGCTTGTGGGTGATATGGATAATACTTACTATGCTTTATCCCATATTTTTCCGTTAATTCCTTCATCAGCTTAGAAGTGAATTGTGCACCCTAGTCTGTGACAATATCATGAGGAACACCAAAGAGGAAAAATATATCTTCATAAATGAACTCAAAAACATATTTTTCAGTAGCCCTAAACAAAGTTTTTTCCTCCAAAACATAATCTGTGCAAACCAAAATATAATTCTTCTTACGAGACATGGGTGAAATTGGTCCTACAAAATCAAAGGCCCATTTCTCAGAAGGTTCTATCATAACTTGGGCATGTAAGGGAATTTCATCAGCTGATGTGGGTCTTCCTATCCTCTGACACCTATCGAAACTTCTCACATATTTGGCAACATCCTTAAATATGCTAGGCCAATAGTAACATGAATGTAAAACCTTATATGTTGTATGTTTATCTAAAAAATGTCCACCACATGGTCCATCATGACAACTTCGAAGGATTTCTAGTATCTCATCTTCCCGGAAACATCTACGAATAATCAATTCTGGTCCAGTGTGAAAAATGTCATGACCAACCCAGGAGTAGTTATCACTTTGTGTTATAATTTGATGTTTTTCATGAGGTGACAAATGAACTGGTAGCTTTCTAGTAGCCAAATAATTTTCCATGTCTGCAAACCATGGAGTGTTTACGGAGATCAAAAAGATACGCTCATCTGGAAAACTATCATCAACAGGAATATTATCACCCTCATTAATAATGCGCAAGAGAAAATCAACTACTAAGTTCTCTTTTCCAGGTCGGTCAAGGATGATGATATTGAACTCTTGTAATAACAGGAGCCACCTGGTTACTTGGCCATTGGTAATAGGTTTGTTGATGAGAAATATAGTGGAAGAGTGATATGTATGTAAAACTACCTCATATCCTGTGATATAATGGAGAAACTTATTGATGGCATGGATAACTGCCAAGAATTCTTTTTCAGTGACTGTATAGTTTATCTCAATAGGAGACAAGGTCTTAATCACAAAGTAAATGGCATAGGATTGTTGGTCTTGATTTTGTCCTAATACTCCTCCTATTGCAGTATCAGAGGCATGAATAGATATATGAAATGGAAGGGCCCAATTGGGTCCCCTAATAACTGATGCCATAGATAATTTAGCTTTTAGAGTTTCAAAGGCAGTCTGACAATGGTCAGTCCAAAGAAAATCAACATCTTTTGTAAGCAATCCAAACATTGGTGCAACAATATTTGTAAAATTCTCAATAAATCGTCGGTAGTATCTAGCATGTCCAAGAAAGCTTCTTACCTCGTTTTGAGTCTTTGGAGGTGTAAGTTTGATGATTACATCAATCTTAGCAGGATCCACTTTAATCCCTTCAGATGAATCATGATGCCCTAAGACTACTCCTTCAGTCCGTAACATTTTACACTTTTCATGACTTAAGGATAGATTCATTTCTTGACATATAATAAGAACTTTCTCGATATTATCTAGAGCTTCCTAATAATTATTAACATATATTGTAAAATTGTCCATATACACTTCCACACATTCTTGAATGAGGTCAGCAAATATCCCTAATATTGCTCGTTGAAATGTGGCAGGAGAATTACACAAACCAAATGGTAAGACCCTATAGGCATAGGTGCCCCAAGGACAAGTGAAAGTAGTCTTGTCCTGATCCTTAGGTGCTATGATAATTTGGTTTTATCCGCTATATCCATCCAAGAAGGAAAAGTATCACTTCCATGAAAAGGTATCCAAGACTTGGTCAATGAAAGGAAGAGGAAAATAATCCTTGAGAGTGGCCTTATTAAGTTCCCGGAAGTCAACACAAATTCTCCATTTTCTGGTTAATTTCTTTGGGACCACTACAAGCAGGGATACCCATTTACTGTGATGCAGGAACATCGCTCCCAAGCTATCCATGCGCCAGCCAACCAGCTAGCACAACGTGCATTCAATGAAGGAGGAGAGGCACAGCCCTCTTGTTTCAAATTTTGAATTTGAAATCAATGTAATTAATGTTTTGTAAGGCCGTGGAGCCATAAAGCTATTCCTTTGAGCAGGTTGTAGTTAAAGGAGGCCTTTAATGGTTGTAAGGCTGGGATCTAGATCCAATTCGGACTAGACATCCCATTCAATGTAATTCAATGTAATTTAATAGAGTAGGTAGCTTGGAGGGAAGAGCTCAAAGAGCCCCCTCATGTAAAAGATCTTAGATATTATTTTGGAGTTATTAGTGAGGAGAGATTTGTGTGAGACGAGTTGTTGAGTAGAAAAGAGAGAAGAGATGAAACTCTGTTACAGTCCATGCTCATAACCTTTGCACAAGAATTCATATTAATACAAAGAACAGTTTTTCCTACATGAGATTCTTTGTGGGTTTATGTGTTTATGGATGAATGTCTTTATGCTTTTATGCTATGCTGTAGATGTGAATTTGCAGGGACAGATAGATTTTCCTATCTGTGGTTTCTTTGATTTCAAGATGGGGTTCTTTGAGGCTTCATCTAAGAGTGCATGACAGAACACTGCGGGTTCTGAAAGCCTGTGCAAGGAGTGCACTTTTGAAGTCTGCGGATTCAGATAAGGACATGCCAGGAGGGAACACCAGCTGAAGTCATTGGCTCAAGGAGAAACCTCAAGGTTGTTGAAAACCTTGGAGGAGGGACTGTGAAGAGGAGGACACAGCAGAAGATAGAATCATTGAGGGATTCTATAGAGCTCTGCCAGGACAACATCGAGCAGGTGCAGATAGTGCATAGGAGAACTCTATTGTGAGTTCAAAGGGAAACCAGAATCACTGAGGATTCTGTAGAAGATCTTCCAGGAGGATATTGAGCAGGTGCATAGAAGGCACAGAGAAGACATAATTTCTGAGAATTTTGTAAGGCTCTACCGAGAGGGCATCGAGCTCTATTTCGAGTTCGTTGAGAAGACATAATCACTAAGGATTCTGGAAACTCTGCTAGGTGGGCATTGAGTTGGTGTAGGAGGGCACAGAAGGAACTCTTGTCTGAGTTCAGAGAGAAGAGAAGTGTCAAGGGAGGACCTTCACAAGGTTACTGAACACCCTGCAGGCTCAATAAGGAGTGCTTGAGAAGGAAGTTGCTAGAGGGCATTTCCATCCTTTCAAGGAGAGAAAGGGACAGAGGACGAAGACCTGTGCAAGGAATGCACCAGGCCAACACTTGAGTGAAGTGTTGAGAGACAGCCATCTGAAGGCTTTTCAAGTGTAGGAGAAGGGCACAAAGAAGCTCAAAAGAGATAGAACCTTCGTGTGAAGAGACCCTGCAAGCTAGTGCAGAAGTCGGGAAACCTTTCAAGGGTTCACAATCCCGAAGCTCAAGAGAAGGAGCATCCCAAGAATGTAGGCGAGACCAAGGTTGCAAGCTCACAAGAGGAAGAAAAGGCCGAGACCTTTGATACTTCAGAAATCTTCCAAGGAGAAGGAAGGAGTGGAAGCTCAGGAGGGAGCAACAATAGATGTTGGATTGGTACTGGGAGAAAAGATCTGGAACGTTGAAATCTATGTCCATAGATAGGCAGGAGAAGACGTGTCGAGTTGTTGTGAGCCGTCAGATCCGGAAAAGGTGTGTGAGGTTTAAACCTTGTGAATGTAGAAGGAGGGCACCAAGTCATTGGCCAGAAGTCCTTGGGAAGCCGCACATAAGAGTAGAGGCGGGCGGTCATAATTCTTTATGGAGAACTCACGAAATCATGAGGACGGTAGGATCAAAGGAAGATGCAAGGTGGTTAAAAGCCGGTGAAACCTATCACCTCAGGATCCAGGATCAACGTGAGTCATTGATCATGCTTTATGTAAGCCGTTGGATCATTTCGTGAACTCGGGGTTCATGAGTTTGGAGGTGGAAGACCAAACTCTTGGAGTCATGAAGTCCCGAGTTGCGAGAAGCGGAGGAAGAGATCGAGACCATTGGATCTGAACAAGTAGGAACAACTATTGGATCAAAACCTCTTCGTTATATCGCTTATCAGGGTTTCAGAGGTTGTGGTAATTTATTTTCAACTGTAGAAGTCACGAAGTGTCGAGGACCGAGGTCTCAGGCAAGCACGTGGCGCGTCCATCAAGTGGGGACCGCGTAGTTGACAGGTGGACACTCGTCACCTGGGAAGAGATTCAACACCCTATTGATGATCCAGGTGGATATCGGTGACCACCCACCTTTTCCGACCTTCTTGCGAATGCGAGTAGCCGTCACATCTCTTCTCAGAGATAAACTGCCACCATTCTAGCGAGTCTTTCACTCTGTATTTTTACAGTCTCTGTACATTTCTTTCATTAATAGAAATCGTGTATTATTGTATCTCTGTGTTTATGGCTGCATCTTTGATGTGTTTCTGTTATATTTCTGGATATACGCGATATCTCTGTGCATTTCTTTATTATATCTCCGCTCTCATTTCGTGTCGAAAATAATCCGGATCAATTGACTTCTTGTGCTTCGAGTTCTCATAATAAAGGAGCATAAAGGTTCAACAAACCAAATCGTAAAGTGGCGAGTCCCGAGAAGTGTTGAAGGAGTCAAGTCTTCTCTGATTTTCGCGTCTCGGAGTTTCGTAAAAGAAGGGGCCAGAGGTTTAACCCTTCAACTCACGAACTCACGAGTTGTGAGTGAGGTTGGTGCTTAGCTCTATTCGGTGGTTACATGTGGAGGGTGCTAATAGGGAGGAGCCATACCCCATCACATCTCGTGTATCGACGTTTGCTGAAGAAAAGTTGAGGGTCTTCGACTCGCGAACACGCGAGTGGCGAAAGGCGAGTTTTCATAAGGACCTGTGGATCGAATTTGTTAAAGGTTTCAGCAGGGAGCCAAAGAAGCCGCTTCGACTTAAGGAGAATTTAGAATGATCCTGAGTGGATCTCAGCCCGAGGGAAAAGGGGTTATGCATCATATTGTAATAGATTGGATAAATAAAACTAACATTCAATAGTTTTTTGTATTTCCTCCTTTACTATATCCTTTAGTGTCAGATTCATCCTTCTCTGGGGTTTCCTAATAGGTGTTACATCTGTCTGGGTATATATGTGATGAATGCATGTGTTGGGGTGTATACCCTTCATATTGGTATATTCCCAGGTGAATGACCCTGATTGGTCTTTAAGGACATTTACTAATTGTTCTTGTTGATCCACATCTAGTATAGAATTTATATGTAGGAATTTCCCAGGACCAATCTCATAAGGAATGGTATAAGATATGGTAGATTCATCTATCTCAAAAATAAAATATGTTGAAGACAAAGTTGATGGGTCCAACTATTCTTGAAATTATTCACCAAACATGTACTCAAATTGGGGAAAATATTGTGGAAAATCAACATACGTGATGGCATAAATAAATTGATTTAGCACATTCTTCGTTGTTTTCTCCTGAAGTACCTAGGAATAATCACCAAGCAACATGGGTTCTTCCCAATTCTCATTCTCATATGGACATTAAAGCCACCATAGATTCTCTAAAACAGGTTGATCTGGTGGGTATATGGTAAGCTTATGTATAGAAAGTCCATTAGATATAGTCATTTAACCTTCTCTACAGCCAATAAATGCATTGGATGTGGCCAACCAAGGTGTTCCCAAGATAATGGGATTCTCTTTAGTAGGATCCTTTGAATGAATGACAAGAAAGTATACAGGATATTCCCATGATGCTAATGTGACTATGATATCATCCAAGATTCCTTTAGGTACAACTTTTGTCTTATCTGCTAATTCCAAAATAGTTGGGGTAGGTCTAAGGATGGGTTTCAAATGTAATTCCTCTAAGGTAGTAACAGTCATAACATTAATGGCTTCCCCTAGGTCTATGAGAGTATTTCCAATGGGAACCTTATTAATGGTTATTGTTACTATGAGATTCCCTGGGTTTGCATACTTTGTGACCCTAGGCTACTTTGATATGTATTCAGACAATTCTCCTATCAAATGTACTGTTGGAGGATCTTTCTATTTCCTACCTGGTTTCTTCATACACAATTCCTTGATGACCTTACTGTAAATTGGAATGTCCTTTATGGCTTGTAACAGAGGAATTTTGACACGGATATTCTTCAATTCATTTAAAATGTCAAATTTCAATCGAATCGTTGGTTTCTCCATTGCTAATCTTTCTAGATAAGGAGGGGCTTTTGTAATCTATGAAGATTCAGTTTGGGGAAGCTTTTGTTCCTGGTATTTAGAAATGATAACATCTTCCCACTTAGTTTCATCCATGGGTTAGTCGGGAGTTCCATCTTCTTCTTCTTCCCGTATGATTATTGAAGGCCTTTGTCTATCCATAACTTTCCCCGACCTTAGTTGAATATCATGTAATGGAACAGGAGAAATAACATATGTCGCGATGGTTTGCAACTCAAAATTGTGAAGAGGTTGAGTTAAATGTTTATTCGGGTTAGGCACCGGTTGTGCTGGTAATAATGTTGGTCTTGGGGATCTTGTATTTTGAAATTGTTGGGGTTGTTGTGGAATAAGAGGTAAAGGTGTGGGAACAAAACCTGGAAAAAGTTGTTGGATGTTTGGTGGAAATTGTGGGTAAGGATGAGTGAGCATAGGAAAATGTGGAACCTGAGTGTTTACTTGGGTATGCCCTCCTCTCCATCCTTGTAGCCAAGGGTGGTGTGAAGTATACTGTGGAGACCAGTTTTGCCAATTTTGTGAGTTCCACTATTGTGGTTGTTGATAATAAGGTGGAATGTGAGGTGGTAGATCTTGGTATGTAGGCTAAATCCAAGGCTTCCATGGCCTCCTAGGTCCATAAGAAGATTACCCAGGATCCCCACTTCTATAAATGGCTAATAAACCAGGCAGTGATGGTCATTTTTTAGTTGGGTGATCTTCAATACAGAAGCCACAAACTGAAATGTTGTCTAATGGGCATTCCCTTAAGGGATTATTCCTCCTGCACCTTGGACAAAATATGCACATTGGTGATCCGTATTTATGCAGGAACGAAATGTAAGAAGCAAATAACAGAGTATGCACAATAGTATTGTAGAGAACACAGTGATACAGTAAACACACACTTCTATTAATTAACGAAATAGAGAAACTGTAAAACTATTGAACAATACATAGCTAGAATGGTGGTAGCATATCCCTGATAAGAGATGTGGCAGCTACACTCATCTGTAACCAAGCTGATTACAAAAAGAGGCCGAAGGGCCTTATTTATCAAAAGCAGGAAGGTAGAAACCAAAAACCTAACCCTAGAAGATGAAACGCCAAAAGTCAAGTGGGCCCTGTTTGGGTAAGTTAGTCCATCAACTTCCCGGAGTCATAACTATTGTATACGATCTCTATTTGGGGTGCACGATAGCTCGTTGGAAAGATCTATCCGAGGCCTACAATGCTCGAGACAAAATAGCATCGTAGATGTTATTTTGCAATAGCAACATACCCAAAAAAACATCGTTTAGGGCCTCAAAATGGCCCCGGAAGTTCAGGACCCGAAAAAACTGCTAAAAATAGTAAATTACCAAAAATGCCAGAAAATTGTTTTGAGCCAGATGGAAAGGTGGGCGGCCACCGATACCCATTTGGATCAATTGGTGCATTCACTTCCTCTCCTAACCCCATGAACCATCTTAGTGCAGAATCCTTGAGAGTGGCATAACAAAGTTTTAATTTATGGGCATCTTGCAAGTAGTTATAGCTTCTACACAAGATATCAAACTTAAACAAGAAGGTTGTTATAGAAAGATTTGCCTCACCATTGCTATCTTGCACAGAGGGCCTTTTTCCATTTCCCTATGCATACTTTTTATCCCTTTTTTATGAATCCAGAGATAAAAATATACATTTTTCCACATATACACTCCTTAACTATTATACAAGATGCGTATATGCTTGTTGCTTCACTACAGCTCGCGTATATTGGGATTTGTGCCAAAAAATACAAAATGAGGTCAGGTTTCCATGTAATGATAGAAGATATCTGATCCTTGGCCTTCCATATACTGGAAACGTTCCGAATCGACCCTTCAGTTGCATTCTGAAGGCTATAAGAGCACGATTTCGAGATATGTAAAAGAGGAGAAAGCATTCAACTTTGAGAGCAAAGTCACTCTGGAGAAATTACTTCATATTGAGTCTGCATCCCTTTATCCCTCAAGTTTGAACACAGTGTTCAGCCCCCAATATCTTCCCTTATTATTGAGAGGACCTCTTTGCCTCTTTCTCATGAGCTTGCCTTTGGTGGAGGATTGAAGTGGTGGGGACCCAATTAGAAGGAACTAGGTTTCTTTATTTCGAACCGTGCCGACACAGAAGTCTGTAATGTTGACACTTCTGCTGATCAATTATTAATAGAAATACTCCTTTCACGTCCTATTGGTATCTTGCAAACATATGATTACTATCCATGGGTGTGTTTGTAATGTTTATTAATGGATTATGCTATCTGATGTGCTAACCCCTTTTATATCATCACTATATACTTGTTTTGTTTGTTTGTTGAGAACTTCTCACAGGTATAAAGCTTTGAGTCAAAGTGCTCAATGGTGGAACATCATCAAACGTTGGATCGAGGTAGGCCTCTTTCTTGTATTGCACATTAGTTTATATAGCATATGTTGGAATTGAGTTGATTTCTGTAGTCATACCTATGTGTTGAGGTTTACCCTTAGCCATAAATATTTTTTCCCTTGTAACAGAAATGGTGACTCCACTGGGGAGAGATCTTCCTTCTAAGGGTTGAATTACTTTTTCTTCTTGCATTGCTCTTTTTCCTTTGTGTTTCTTTTCATATTACTGCTTGACAAATATCGTTCACTCTGAGTCTAAGTTTTCATCCTTTTATGCTTGCCTGGCCTTGTTTTAAAGCATATACGACCTTTTTTCCTTGACAGTCGAATATACATTCTTGTTGTCTCACTGCAAGAAGCATATATATTGTTGATTAAGGTTGGTTGTCATTGATGTCAACCCTTGAAGAAAGCCCCATAGCACAAAGGTTTGGGTAATGGACCCAATATTGTTTGATGTAAATATGACTCATTATTGTTTTTTCATGGTTGATAAGAAGTAAATAT
>ML787268.1:134368-176826 GCA_009831015.1 Picea engelmannii
TACTATTCTATATGGATATTACATGTCATGCCATTTCTGGTGGTATGTAGAACGTCACATAACTCCTCACGGTTTGAGAGTTATGGCCTTACGAAGTTGGAGGACCTTCATATGTCATCTAGAAGCCCCAAAAGGTCAAAGTAGTAAAAGTGGTTTAAGAGATTTTAAAAGGTAAATAATAAAGTGAAGTGATGAGTGTATTAGAATTCAAATTGAATACAAAATAAATTATTTCAATAATAAATTTAATGGAGAAATTAGAAGTGGACCCAACCCTAAAATAAGGAAAGTGGGTCAAGTGACCTAGAAGATGTTTTTAAGGAAGCTACTTGGAGAGTATAAATAAGAGGCAAGGCTCTCTCATTTGAATCACACTTGAGAATATTGGATATCTATATGTGTCTTAGATAACCGAGGATATATAAACTATAATTTTGAGTGAAGGTGAAGAAAAGAAGGCCGAAATGCAAGGAAGGATAAATTCTTTTGATGGTGCTTTCTAAGGTATGTTATTTACAGGTCATCTCACCATTTTCACTATAATTCTTTTTCTATAATGATTCAGACCATGAAATTGCTATGAAAGTGAGAAAACATATCCAATTATCTGTGGTAAAAAATTTAGCTTGTGGGTCGTTGTATTTTGGGAGTTACACTCCGTGGAAAATAGGGTTTGTGGCCAATCCTGAAACTAGTCAAAATCAGGTGTTTTGGGTAAAAACGTCATAACTTCTTCATAATAGATCAAAATTCAATGATATCAAATGTGTTGGTTAGGGTACAGTCTTTAGTATTTTTTGTAACACTTTAAGATAAATTCATCAAACAGTTTGTTCGGGACACGCTCTACAAGGTCGATCTCTAGAATAAGCCATAATTCAGCAAGGTATGCCATTTTTGCTATAACTCCTTTTCTGAGAGGTTCCAAACTTTAGCGTGGAGTCTCAGGTCCCTCTTGGATGAGACATGCCTTCTTTAGAGAGGGAGACCACTCAATCACTTTATCCCATTTGAATTTTTGGTATGCTCTTTGATTATTAGTTGACCATAGGTTTTTGTGTCAAGCCTTTATTATCATGGATAATGGAGTTCCTTTTTCTCCCTCGTTTACTGATACCCCCCCCATGACGTTAATGGGGGAAAATCTGTCTGTTTTTTATAATGGTATGCAGAACTACAACACTGAGTCTGCACCTTGGGTCTCTAGCCCTTTTTCTATTGATATGCCTTCTCTCATGCAGCCCTCCCCCTGGCCCACATATATGAATCCTAACATTGGACCCGGGGGCACCATGGCTTCGATGCCTACATCTTCATTTGATATGAGTTGTGTCCCCATGGGAGGTTGGAAGCTTCCTCCCTATGGATCCAATACTATCTATGCTCTTTCAGGAGCCAGTACTCAGATGGGTGCCTATCCCACTTATTACCCCCCACCCATGTATCTTTCATCTGCCATGTCAGTTCCTTCGAACACTTTTTCCATGACAGGTCCTCAATTACCACCAGGTCTTTCATATGGACAGAACCAGTTTTACGGTTCAGGCTACCCTCTTTATGGGACCCCTTCACAAGGGGGCAACATATATCCTCACTTGAATAATCCTTATCCTACCTCATTCTCTTCACAAACCCCAATGACGATGCCTATCCAAACCTCATCGGACCATTTTGGTGTGAACCAACACCTTTCTGGGCTAGGGCAAGAGGTACACCAAGATCCTGCCTAGCTTGCAATTTTTCAGAATCAATCTTTTCCCAAACCATGGACTCAAATGCCACCATCTATTTCCAACCCAATCACTGTCAATCATACTAGTGCTCCATTACCAACCTCTACCAGTCATGTCGGTGATGGGTCGACTTATTCTACAAACTACGTTAATAACTTGCCCCAAACCTCTACCAATTATGTTGGGGGCACCGTTCTTTTTTCCTCGAATCATAGCCATGTCACGTCTCCCACTTCTACCCATTGTGCAGGAGATGACTCTCTTTCCCCCACTAGTTACATCGAGAATCTCGGACTGTTGTTGGGAAATAATACCCTACAGACTAGCAAGCTAGGGCTAGGCTTGCATGCAGATTTTTACCTTCAAGAAATGATCTTTTAACCTACCACCCAAAACTTAAACCCCTTTTCATGATACATGCATGTAAAGGAACTACTAACCTTTTTACTGATGTTTGGTGTAGATCCTCCATTGTGCTCTTGACTACGTGCTCGTGCGGCTCCTTCCAAAGTTAACCTGCAATCAAGACAAAACACTATGCATGCATGCTACTTTTCTACTTGAGGGTTAGAAATTAAGCATAAATTACACAAACCACATATAACTCATGCATTGGGACGGGAAAAGTATCCTTTTATTATTTTCAAAATGAATCAACTTACAATTTGAAGTCGAGACCGGCCACCACTCCTTAATCCTGATCCTGGGCTCCTCCTCTTCTCTTGTCCTCCAACTGCTTTGCGTTAATTCTCCTTAGGCTTGAGGAAAGGCTAAAGGGTTGGGACAAATGGATTCGGCAAATGGGCAAAGTTTCTTTGCTATCTTTTTCCTCCTCCAAATAGTACCCCTACCCCTTCTTTTATAGGCTAGAAGGAGCTAGGTTTTTGGATGAACTCTCGGCCATGCATGGCTGGGAGTTTCAGTTAACTAACCCATAGCTTTTTGTCCCGTCGGAAACTTTCCTATTTTTGTGCCTTTTTAGGTAAACGCGGGCTGTAGTAGGCCTGCCAGCATTCAAACTTGTGCAATAGTAGGCCAGCCAGCGTTCCAACGCATGCAGTAGTGGGTTAGGGCATGTGTACCTTTACCCAAGAGGATTTTTAAAGAGGCTTCTCAGCAGATGTTTTGGCAATGAAAGGAAATGAGTTGGCCTGATGCCAGGTAAGAAGATATGGTGCAATTTAGGGTTATAACAGATGCCCCCTAATGTGTGAGGGCAGAAGAGCATCTGATGGCCGAAATACATTACCAATTCTTCACCAATCTGTACTGATATGTTGAATGAGAGAGCCCAAGAATCAGGAATCAGGAGGTGTCGTCTGCAAAATAACAAATGTCTCACTGAGGTGGGCATACCCATGATCGGAATGAAATAGAACCATGGCTACCAATCAAATACACTGTAGATCCATGTCAAATAACTAGAAATAGTAGCCGCGAATAATACACAGTGGAGCTACATCTCGAAATCAGAAAGATATACATATAAAGTATCCATCTCCCAGAAGTTGATTCGGCCTGATGGCTGTACTTTAGAGCTCAAGCAACAACTTCAAAATCTTCTAAACTTGGGTAGGAGTGTAATATGAGTGTACGACTGCACTACCCAGAGGTCTTCGACAGCTCGTCGGTTATGGACTTAATAATCTTTATGATCGGACTGAAGGCTTCAGTGATTTCGAACAAAGACTTGATTGGACGTTCAGGATGGTCGGGTATGCGGACAAGAGACATATTGCAGATGGGATGACTCAGGCTTAGTGACAAACTTCCCTTGGACAATAGCATGACAAGTGATAAGACTCAGGCAACATATCTGTTAATCATAAGTCTACGAAGCAGGAGGCAATGCAAACTCTCCATATGTTTGGAAGAGTAACCAAACGGTGGAGGACACAACTCTATATAGCGAGCAAAGCTTCCTAAGGTCGTACTACATCCCATAGTCTGATGATCAAACGGACAGATGTGCTTCATCCAAGGGCGACTCATTATGCTGCAAATAAAGAAAATACTTTTCCCATCCTCTTTTTGCGGTATATTTGATTTTTTTGTTCTTTTTGATAGTTTTTGAAAAAGAATAAAGGAATAGTACATTACAATGGAGGAACGAGTACATCAAACATACAAGCTGGAGGCACAAGGACAAGACTGATGTTCTGGGAAATGATACTCGGAAAAAATCCTCCAGTGGCCAAAGGTGTTAAGACGTAGAAGAAAATTGTTACTAGGCTGATGTGTAAGGTATGCAACGACGATTGATAGAACACACAATGGTAACGTCCTTCGATGTAAGTTTAACGAGCCCAGAGAAGGGAATCTCGGTGGTTTTTCATATTTAGAGAGTCTGAAAAAGCATAAAAGGAAACTCCCTTGGGGTACCTTTTTCGTGAATAGTCTAGTCGGTTTGAAAAAGGGATAAACTAGCACCGATTAGACGTCAATTCAAAACCATTTTAACAAGTGTGAAAAGGACAAGATCACTCGGCTATTTTTTCACTTTTAAGGAGTCTGAAAAAAGCTTAACTATGGACTCTGTCAGGGATATTCTTCTGGACCAATTTAATGAGTGTGAAAGAATAAGGTCACTCGGCGATCTTTTCAATTTTAGGGAGTCTGAAAAGAGCTTAACTATGGACTACGGGGGGGTTTCTTTTTCGTAAATTTAGTCCCTCAGGCCCGAAAAAGGAATAAAATTATACCTGAGGATACTCTTCTAAAGATTGAGAATTCAATAGAGTATTCCTTTGTTCGTACAGTTGACCATCTGGACCGAAAAAGGGGCAAACTACCGCCGGACAGACGTGAATTCAAATTTCAGTTTAACGAGCGTGAAAGGCCACAAGATCACTCGACAATCTTTTCATGTTTAGAGGGTCTGAAAAGGGCTTAAAAGGAGACCCGTCATGTTTTTGGAGTCCGGAGGGTAAGACAAGGAGTGAAAAAGACCCATGTGAATGAGGCTCAAACCCATATTCAGGAAAGACTATATGGACTCCCGAGCCTACAGTGTTGTCAAAAATGGCATGGACACCATAATGCAACCAGGACCTACCTAGGGCATCCATGTTTTGGTAAGCTCTACCACCAAGTTGTGACACTTCTAGAGCAGATATCATAGTTCTGTGTCACAACCGGATGGAATCGATCCTATGTCATAAGAACAAAAGGCAACGAGATGCAACAGTTGGGATGAAATCCTACCCTATATGCTCTAGTTGATTTTTGAAGAAAAAAAAATTATGGACCGTCACTATATTTATTTTTTTTTCGAAACTCAACAAAAATTGTCCCAATACCTGATCAAATCCCTCCCATGTAACTCCTGGATCACTCTAAATGGTTTTTGGTATAAAGAAACTGATAAAGGGGCCCAAAAAAGTGACAAAAGGAGGCCAAAAAGTCTATAAATAGAAGTTGGCAGCTCATTATCACCATTGTTGATTTGGAAATTGACTCTGTAGCCAAAAGACCCCCTTCGCCAAAGATCGTGATTCCGGGAGCTACAGTGGACGAAACGGACTTCTTCTTGGACCAAGTAAGTACAAACTCCCTTGTCTTGCTATCCAATACTTATTTTATAGCATTTAGGTGTGTTTTGGGGGTGGGCGTCGACCTCAAAAAAGATCGGCCCTAGGCAAACGCAGGCTGTCCAGGGACAGCCCGCGGGTACCCGCGGGCAGAGCAAAGCCTGCCCACGGGTACCTACGACTATCACCTCTACAGGCCGTGGGTACCCCCCCCCCGGTGTAAGGAAAAAAGATAGTGTATAAAAGCATTGACCCTCCTTTGACTTTGTTGTGTTGGCAGGATGTATGTTCAGTGGAGGGAAAGGGAGCACAAGGCCGCCAATGAGTTAGTGGCTGTAGATCCGAATATTGTGGCCGTGCTGATGCAGTGCGGTTTGGTAAAATTATTTTTATGTTTGTTTATGCGCGCGCAACCAAGGCTACTGAACGCCTTGGTTGATTACTGGCACCCAGATGTAGAGGATTTCATGCTAGAGGGGCAATCCTTGGTGCCCACCACCGAGGATATTTACTTTCTAACTGGCCTCTCGAGGAGAGGGGAACCAGTCAACTTTCAGACTTTTCCTGTGGGGCCGAGCAAAGTCTCGGAGCTTATAGATGAGTATTTTGAGGCTGGGACTGATCATAGAACTTCCTCGGTACCTGTTAGTAGGATTACCAGCCTCGCCCTACAGACTATTTTATCGCTCATTGGGAGGATTACCGGCTCAACGGCCGTGCATCAAGCGTCACACGCACAGATGAACTCTGCGATCCAGTGCATGAATGCACAAATTTTTTACTGGAGTACCACACTGTTGGAGTGCATGAAGAGTTCGCTGACAGCATGCCAACAGCGGGCACATAGGAACTTCGGGTTTTGGACCATCCTGTGTTCATTCTTTTTTGAGTGAGTCCCGTGTTTTAGTCCTCGGCTGACAGTACGAGGACATCTGGCCACTTTCCCCGTAGTATGCAAATGGGTAGTGTTATTTCCACGACAGGGTGGTGGAAGGACCGTGGAGGCCTTCGACGACGACTTTTTTGCTTGGCTGTCACGACAAATCCCGGCTATTGAGGACTACCCATATACGGGGATCGACTTCTCCAGAGATCCAGCGATACCAGTGCCACCTGGTTAGGAGCGAGGAGAGATGGGTAAGTCTCCACCTATACAGTTTTTTTTGTTTGCATATGTAATTTTTATGTCTTTTTTATATATATATCATGTTTTTGTATACCAGAGTTTTTGATGGGTGATTGTTTATTGCATGCAGATGTGGGACCTGTGCAACCTGTCGATTATGCACGGAACAGGTGCCGCCCACGGCCAGAAGCCACAGCTGCCATCACTGGAGGAGCAGTAGTAGCAGGGAACCTCCCAGCAGGAGAGGCCGAGAGGGTCCTGAGGCGGATTGAGCAGAACTTCATTGTGCTCACTCGCACAGTTCCCATGGAAGAGATAGAGGACCTACCACTGTCCATGCAGACTCATGTTGTGGGGGCACCTCGGACATGGTTTCAATTATTTAGGCGTTTAGCCCGTGCTGTAGATGATTATAACAGGGCCCATAGGCCCTGAGCAGACTTTGAGACTTTTTATGTGCCACGAGCACCTTATTGTATATATTTTTTGAGGGCATAAGCCCGGTGACTCGCTACTGTTCCCACTTTTGAGGCGCTTGCGCCCATCTATGTACTCTGAGAATTTTATGATGTTTATATATGGTTTTTATCTCTTTTTGTGTCTTATGGATTATGTGTACAAGAATGTATTTACATGTTTATTTTCATGATCTTCTTATATGTGAGCAAGATGCCAATCTAAAATGTGATTAGCTAGAGTATCTGTAATTTGATTTAAACTCCTAGGAACATGAAAGTATGTGATATAATCAAAGTTGTGTTCCAAGAGACGTACCCTAAGGAATCATAGGTGTAAAGTTGGGTCATGCACCCGGTATATTCTGTTTAGCTGCGACACAACCAGTTGAGCATCTAGATAGACCCGGAGACGAGAGATACCCAATGACAAAGCGTCACGAAGTAACTCAATAACTGCACTATACTCAGCAACATTATTCGTGGTGTCACCTAAGCATATACCTTCGGAAGATAACAACTGACCCTGTGGTGTAAAGATTACCCAAGATGCGGAGGCAAGCCTCTGCGTGTGTCGACTAGCACCATCCGCATACCCAACGAACACCTCGGATTCACTTGACATCTGCCATATTGACGAAAGATAACATCAATGACACATCCATGACACTTTAAAAGAAACGTAAAAAAGTAATAGTACAACAACTATACATATGTTACAAAAAGTTACCCACAGTGACCATTCTATGAGTAATACTTCTTGAGGTAGAGCCCATTTCTAGGCTCTGCCAAAGCATTCCCCTCAAAATCAACCAAATGATAAGCACCCTTTTTTAAAACCTCCTTAATAATGAAGGGTCTGAACCACATGGGTTTAAAATTTCCTGCCCCCAGGGGGTCCTTATCTTGGTCATAGACCAGGACAAGGTCACCCTCAGAAAAAACCCGAGGACAAACGGACCTATCATATTGACACTTGACCTTATGTTTATGAGCCTCGTTGGCCAAGGCCGCATCGCGATGCTGTTCATCAAGCTGCTCAAGGTGTACTAACCGTTCTTCAAGCGGAGAAGTGTCTGGCAATAACTGTACTGCTAATTTAAGAGATGGGATTTGACATTCGATGGGCAAGACTGCCTCCAGCCCATAAACGAGTTGGAAAGGTGAGAAACTGGTTTCAGTCTTAACTGATGTTCGGCAAGCCCATAATGCCGAGTATAACATCAAATGCCAGTTTGACTTGGCTGAGTTGATGGTTCGTTGTAGAATCTTCTTAAGAGTTTTGTTTACAGCTTCCACCTGCCCATTGGCTTGGGGGTAGTAAGGTGATGAGTGTTCCTACCGTAACCCAAGATTTGATGTTAATTCTGACATCATTTGGTTCTGAAAGTGACTGCCATGATCAGTGACAATCTCTCTCGGGATGCCGAACCGTGCTATAATCGGGTTGAATAAGAAGAGAGTTGCAGTCTCTCCATCATCTTTAAACATTGGCATAGCTTCGACCCATTTAGTGAAGTAGTCGACAGCCATGATGATAAAGTGGTGCCCCCTTGCGGACGGAGGGTTACATGTAGTGTAATCAATCCCCCACTTAGTGAAGGGACCAACTATGATGACCAGAAACATAGGAGCTGGATGTGCCCTCATCTTCCTAGAGAAGATTTGGCACGGATGGCACTTCTTGACCGACTCGATACAATCTTTGATAAGTGTAGGCCAGAAGTAACCTGCTCGTAAAATATTTTGGGTTGTTGCCAACCCAAATAAGTGACCGCCACAAGCTCCTATATGACAATCGTTGAGCACTATGACAGCCTCCTCATGAGTGAGACATCGACGCAAGATGAAATCTACACCTCTCCGATACAACGTATCATCGAGTATGAAATAGCTCTTAGCCTGATGGCGTATCCGCCGACGCTCATCACGAGAAGCAGAGGTGGGGCACTTCAAAGTCTAGAGATAGATCAGTATATCTCTGTACCAGGGGTCTAAAGATTCAATCAAAAACATATCCCCCCGAATAGGCGATTCCTCAGGCACAACGTCACCTGACTCAACCAGAAGCTCCGAAATAAGTTCTGCGAAGACCAATGACTTCTTGGACTTTGCTGAAATGAAGTCTAAGTCAAATTCTTGGAGGATGACCATCTATATAATGATTTTTCCACCGATAACTCATCGTGTCAACATGTACTGGAATGGATTCACGACAGCAATGACGGTGGTCTTGCGAAACAGAACATAGTGACGGAACCGTTGAACATCATGCACTGCTGCCAACGCAAGTTTTTCGAGATGGGAATAATTAAGTTTCGGTCCTACGAGGCCTTGGCTCAGGTAATAGATCACGTATTCTGAAAATGAATCATCTTCATGAACTAAAACCATGCCTATAGTTGACTCTGCTCCAGCCATATATAATAGGAAATCCTTGTTATAATTAGGTGGCCGTAGCAGAGGCGCGGTTGTGAGGGCGTGTTTCAATGCGTCGAAAGAGCATTGAGTGGCCTCATCCCAAAAAAAAGGAACATCTTTCTTAAGTAAATGCATAAATCCCTTGGTGATTTCGACATAGTTGGCGATGAAGCGTCGTAAGAAGTTCGCCTTGCCTTGAAGACTTTGAAGTTGTAAGATTGTGCGTGGGGGGGGCAACTGTATTATTGCCTCCACTTGAAGAGGATCCACCATGATCCCTGTTGTTGATACAATGAAACCTAACAAACGTCCTGACGTGACGCAAAAGCTGCACTTGTTGGGATTCAAGCGAATCTTGAAGTAGCGACAGCGTTCGAAGATTAGTCTGAGGTGCATAGGATGATCCTTTCACTTGCGAGAGCGTGATGCTAAATCATCTAGATAGGCCTCAACTATATGTTTGAGGTCATGAAACGCAAAAGACATGGCCCGCTGGAAAGTGGCTCCAACATTCTTGAGGCCAAAAGGCATCTTACGATAGGCGAATGTACCCCACGGACAAATGAATGTCATTTTGTGTTGGTCCTCAGGTTTGATTTGGATTTGATTATAGCCTGAAAAACCATCCATGAACGAAAAGGCTTCACAACCGGCACATTCATCAATGATCTAGTCGATGAATGGGCTTGGATAATTATCTTTTGGACATGCCTTGTTCAAATCATGGAAATCGGTACATACACGAATCGTGCCTTGTTTTTTATCGATCGGCACGGGGTTTGACACCCATTGAGTCAAATGGATAGGGTAATTGAACCCTACCTTGAGCAGTTTCTCAACCTCCATCTTAATGGCTGATGCTTTCCTAGGATTAACTGGATGAATTTTTTGTCGAACAGGCTTAGCATCAGGATATGTTGTGATTTCATGTTCAACTATTTTCAGATCGATACCTGGCATTTCCTCATACAACCAGGCAAAAACATCGCGGAATTCCTTGAAAAGATCCGTGTAAATCTGAATCTCTTCAGGGGAGAAATCTGCCCCGACGAAGACATTCTCCATGACTCCAGGGTTGTGGGAGATGTTGATAGGGATGGTTTCAGCGATAGTCGCCATATTTCCCTCAGCATAAATTTCCTATGTAGCTAAGAGGTTCATAGGACACGGCTGAGCTCCCGTCATGGTGATAGTGAATTCTCCTGCCGCGATTCGGTGTAACTCTTGGAAGAAATATGATCTGTGATGAAGATCATCCCAAGGTTTTCCCGGACTAGTCATTGCTTCGATCACTGCTTTGTCAGAAGGAAAGACCAAGTCTAACGAATCGGTGGTAGCAAGAGAACCCTGAGCCCAAATAGGCTCTGGAAGTGGATCCAACTCTTGTGCGGGAGTCGGATCGGGGTTAGCTGAAGATTGCTAGACTAAAGAGTATGCTACTTCAGTAGTCGACAAGGGCATGGACATGCCGGAGTTCCCTGTCTCATCCATCGTGGCTGATGGGGAAGGAAGAATCCACGGATCCTCAAAGTAAGTCATGCGGAATGACGAAACGTGAAAAATCTCAGCCTTGTGGTGACTAGATATAAACTTGACATCGTCATGGGGAGGTGAGTAATCGAAGGTACCCATCAAGGATGGGCACAAACCAACTCCTACATTAACGAAACCGGGCTGAGGATTATCAATCATTGGAACCGTGGATGCCCCCAAAGTTGGGTCAGGCCTAGAGAAGGACAATTGATCAATGGTCACTATCTGACCCTCGTGTGGAAACAACAAGACTCGAAAAACTGTAGCAAACACAACTTGCATAGAATAAGTCCAACTCTGACCTAACAAGAGGTTATAGTCGAGGGGAGCATCGACTACCTCTACTTCAACGCACACAGTCTTCGCTCCTAACTGCACAGGGAAAGAAGGAATGATGCCATGTGGTCGGAAAGAACGACCGTCGAATGCAGTGAGGAGAGTAGGTGATGGAGACAAAGTAGGCTAACCAATGGCCTTCCAGCATGCTAACGACATAACGCAAGTCGAAGCACCCTCATCAACCACCGTGCGAAAGATATTGCGTGTAAAATTTTTCGTGGGATGAGCCACTACTATTTGAAACGCGACGTGGTAAGGTAGACGAGGTTTTAAGTCAGTTGTATCTAACATGATGGTACCCGGGTTACAAGTCTCAGTAGAGCCTAAAGCAGTTAACAAGGCTTTCCTCTGAGCAGGGAAGCTTTGGAGGACCTCCAAAGCGGACATTGCACAAGGGGTTTGTGATAAATCTTCCACCACAGAGTAGTTCTGGGCGGCCCTTGCGTTTGGGTTGTGAGAAGCTTTCTTAAATGCACCCTTTGGAATACGTTTCATTGTTTCACCCAACATATTCTCGATCTGTAGAGGAAGAGATGGGATCTCAGCTTCTTTACCCTTCTCAGAGGCGCTTGGTTTACTATAGTCGTGTGCTCTAGTCGTAATTAAAGCATCACCCCTAACCATATATACGTTCGCAGATGAGGAGTTATTTGGAGGAGGGCAGGTTTCCTGGCTGCCCCCTTTGACACTTGTAGAGGCTTGAGTTAAATTTTGCCCATGCTGAAAGGGATTAGTCAACACACCTTGTTGTTGCTGTGTGACAAACTTTTGGGCCTCTGCAAGTCGAGGACATAGATGGGTCGGGTGGTCTTACACACACAAGTTTCACGGATACCTCACCTTTCATTTTTCCATGGTGCCCTCGCCAGCATTATCAGTGGGTTTTTTCTCCCCCTTACCCTTTTTGAATTGTTTTTTCTTCCCTTCAGGCTGCTGGTTCACCTTTGTGTTAGTCGTCTGCACAGAGTGTACTTCCAACGTTTGGGTAGGAGGAGCAACCAAAGAAGTAGTTTGGTTGGCCGTTGAGTGTTGCATAGATAACTATTGCAATTGCTTTGTCAATTGTTCAGTGGGCTTGGTTTGTGCTGAGCCAACAATACCATCGGCATGTGGTCCAGCTCTCTGTCCAGTTTTATCCAGTATCGATCGTGGTACATCCGGCAGGATGTTGTATAATAAACCAGACTGAGAATAGATAAGATCAAACTGTTGAGCCCTCATGATGGCATCTTCTTTGGAGAAAAATCCTGAAGTCGTGACGTCTTTGGATAATTGTGGGACTAAAGACTTAAGGAACCACTAAAGCAGGAATTCTAGTGGGACTGGTACTTTGATTAGACTCTTCCGGCGTCTCCATTCTTAGATATGATCAGAGATATGGTCTGCTATCGTCTGTTCGAAATTGGCGAGCAGCTATATGCCCGCGTCGTATCTCACAGGTAACTGGAAATGGTTAAGGAAGGCCATAACCAGTTCGCCAAAAGAATAATATCTGGAGCGATCAAGCTCGATGTACCATTTCGCAGCACTCCCGATAAGAGTGCGTTGAAACAATCACAACTGGATGGAGTCATCTTTCAATGAGTTAGATGAACACCAAAGATGGAAATTAGTCACGTGATCACCTGGATATTCTTTAGGCTTGGCCTCGAACTTTGGAATGTCCGAAGGCAACTTCGTTGGCATAGGAGGCCAACGTGGATCGTGACAAATAGGATCATTTAACAAGCTTGTCAAATCGGGAAAGTGTAATGTCACCAGGAATGGTAGTTTGGGTTGCTACTGATAGCCTGGGAAAAAGGGTCCTCGAGTTTGACTGGCACTAGGTTGCCAGGAAAAGTTTGGTTGCTAGCCCGGATTCTGGTAGAAACCATGGCCTTGACCAGTGTAAGGATTTTGCATCTGTGGAGACATCATTGGCTGATTCCCCATAAAGGACATAGGATGTTGGGCATTCATCGTGTTTGACGGACTTTGGGAAGGATTACCCCATGCCGGTCCTGATGGGAGAGGCATAGAAGTCTGTCTGGGGTTCCATTGACTGTGGAACGAATTACCCCAGAACGGCATTCCGGAGAAGGGAACGGATCCTTGACCTGAGTTCCAAAGTCCTTCTATATGTGCCCCCGGCGCAGGAATAGTACCCTACACCGGAGTAGACTATCCAAAAATGGGAGTGCCCCCAGATGGGAAAGCAGTGGATGCGAAAGTGTTGTTACCAAATGTCCCGTTCCAAACAAACGGTGACAAACATACCGGCTGAGTTTGCGCAGGTGTTCCTTGACTCTCGGCTCCAAATGAACTTGTGTGTGCAGGCTACCCGGTAGACTGTTGATGCAGACCACCAAGCGAAGGGGACGAAGGAGAGATATGACCTCCAGTGTAAGGGAAAGCATTAAAAGGGATAGGAATGCCCCCCAGTTGACCTTGCAGAGGAGCGTTAGAGCTCCCTGCCCCCAGACCCAAAGTCTGTAAAGTGGAGTGAGTGAGTGTAGGACTTGTGCCTGAACTAGGCATACCGTATGAAAACGGAGGGCCTGTCACACTAGGTGTGAAGGGAGGTGTGGCCGCCGCGATAGATGGGGTCGGTCCACTGTGCGACGTAGTTGCGGCTGAGACCATGGTGGTTTGGGCCGATGATGACAAGTTAGGATATGCTTCTCCTGTGGTAACAACGATGGTGGGAATGGAATAATTCCCAGAGGAAGTAACAGAGTTTGTTGCCATAATTGTGTGAGGCACTGACAAGCTTTCGTAAAATTGGATAGGTACAATAACCGGTGTCCAAGTATCAGTGGTTGGGGTTTCAACCGAACCAAGATTGGTGGTTGATTCCTCCAGGAGTTTTTCGGGCACAATGGTTTTTAACCCAGTTGCTTTGAAAGACCCTTGTTGGTCTAGCTTCCGCCTCAATGGTGGCGGGGGTGGCTCCAGTATAACCGGCGGCAGGCCCAAAAGCCTTCGTGACCGGCGGATCTCGGGATCCTCCACTGTGTGAGAAGATCCAAGACACACTAAGGTATTCTACATGTTCAAACAGTAACACACACTAAAAAAGAAGCCCCTAAAAGATAAGACAAGAAATCACTAACTATTGTGAAGAACAGTTACAACAACCAACACTAGAGCAACTTACCGGTGCAAGTGCAACTCGAAAAAGGAAGCACCCTCCGGGTATACTCTGCAAAGCGTGGCCTGATGTCTATCCTAGGTACCATGGTATACCCCCGCAGTCACCTGTGTATGTCCCTAAACAGGATTGGCAACTAGTTTGCCAGCACGCGAACAGTCACCAGGCGAGTACAGTCGATAGTCGGGTAGACCACAATGAGCATGGTATCAAGCCCGAAACCTATCAAGGGCATCGAGAGAAAATGGTCCGGAAGACAACTGAGGACCTCGAATGGATTCGAGACCCACGAAGCCCCGTGGCAAATGCAAACGACGGAATCCCAAAACAAATCCTCGATATGTGTTCTCCACTACGCTCGGTCCGGCTTTGGAGGGGTTATCTCCGCTACCTTTCCTTACGCGACCTCGTGTTTAGCCCCTGTGTTAGAGGGGGGTACCAGATAACTTCCATGAAACTAGAATTCTACACTCCCTATCACAGACTCCAATGTTTGTTTTTGAGTGGCCTTGGAGAGTTTCCTCTCCAACCTATTCCAAGGCCCTAGTCCTGAGCTAGTGTATGAACCCTACAAACAAAAAGTCTAATAGATTTTAAATTAGCGTTGATTTTATGGGATTTTTTACGTCACGGGTATGAAGGTGAAACTGATGATGTGTAAAGACTAAAAGCAAAAACAAATGAAAAAAAATGGATTCAAAATGCTTTTACTAAATGCAAATATCAACAACTTTTCACTCAAGAAAGACTTCTTTTCTTTTCAATTTTTCTAAGATTTCATGCAGCAAACATAAACGAATTTCGCTCGACTACGAGCTACTTATACTCTAAATGCACTGCAAAAACTTATGAACAAAAGACTTCTTCCTAGCTATTGATGCAACAACACAATCTTCAAACAAAGAAGAAAATGAAAANAAAATATATATATATATATATATATATATATATATATATATATATATATATATATTATTTAAGTGCTAAATGAAGCAACAAAGGGAAAATTCCGACAAGCACAAAACCAAGAAAACCAAACAAAATTATGGCTTAAAGCGCAGATCGCAAGGAATCAGAGCAAAGATACCCAATGGCAATCAAGCAAGCACGGACTCCTACGCTTGTCTAAAAACCATAAAACAAAAATTTTTCTTTTTTATCTTTTCTATCAATTATCAACTAAGAAAAAACAGGCTAAGGGTAAGAGGCCCTAACCTACTGACTGTGCTACCCTAGACTCAAACCCCTAAGAGGAACACTTCTCACCACAGGAGGGGATGACTGCTCCACCCTGATTGAAAAGCAACCTGTCAAGCCCGCTACTGTCACTGAAACAGCACGCGTGCAAATGCGTGCTGACCTACAACAGTGCGCGGGTACCCGCGGGCTGCACTTGCACAGGCCGCGTGTATGTATAAACTCTAAGACAAAACTAAACACAGGTAGACCAGACCTAGAAGAGGCCTCTGGTATTGATAACCAGGGTCTCCTGAAGGCTTGGATGCTTCTTCTTTAACAACAAAGAAAAGTAATTGCAAAGAATAACAAAATGTAATAACGCAAATTGAAACAAGACTGAACCAGCAAGACTCAGACAGGATCCAGAAAGCCCCCTGAGAATGTATAATTCTGACAGGGAAGAGGGGGACTACCTCTTAAGCTCTCTGCTTCCTACACGCTACTGAAACCTCTACAGCAGGCATTCAAATGCGGGCTATAGAAGGTTAGGGCACGGGTTACACGCATGCAGGCCTTCTACAGGCCACGTGTACCTCTGTGTGTCCCGATAATTATCGTCAAGTAACAGCCAAGGAAAAACTGGTATAAAGAACCAGGTTCCCTACTAGTTCTGACCTAACAGAAAATAGACAAACAAAGAAACATAAAATCTAATCCTTTAAACTACCCAAAAACCTCAACTAAATCCGGAAACCCTAAGAGTATCTTCCCCAGCGGAGTCGCCAATTCTGTTGTTGGGAAATAATACCCTACGGACTAGCAAGCTAGGGCTAGGCTTGCATGCAAATTTTTACCTTCAAGAAATGATCTTTTAACCTACCACCCAAAACTTAAACCCCTTTTCACGATACATGCATGGAAAGGAACTACTAACCTTTTTACTGATGTTTGGTGTAGATCCTTCGTTGCGCTCTTGACTATGTGCTCGTGCGGCTCCTTCCAAAGTTAACCTGCAATCAAGACAAAACACTATGCATGCATGCTACTTTTCTACTTGAGGGTTAGAAATTAAGCATAAATTACACAAACCACATATAACTCATGCATTGGGACGGGAAAAGTATCCTTTTATTATTTTCAAAATGAATCAACTTACAATTTGAAGTCGAGATCGGCTACCGCTCCCTGATCCTGATCCTGGGATCCTCCTCTTCTCTTGTCCTCCAACTGCTTTGCGTTAATTCTCCTTAGGCTTGAGGAAAGGCTAAAGGGTTGGGACAAATGGATTCGGCAAATGGGCAGAGTTTCTTTGCTATCTTTTTCCTCCTCCAAATAGTACCCCTACCCCTTCTTTTATAGACTAGAAGGAGCTAGGGTTTTGGCTGAACTCTTGGCCATGCATGGCTGGGAGTTTCAGTTAACTGACCCATAGCTTTTTGTCCCGTCGACAACTTTCCTATTTTTTCTCTTTGTTAGGTAAACGCGGGTTGTAGTAGGCCTGCCAGCATTCAAACTCGTGCAGTAGTAGGCCAGCCAGCGTTCCAACGCATGCAGTAGTGGGTTACGGCGCGTGTACCTTTACCCAAGAGGATTTTTAAAGAGGCTCCTCAGTAGATGTTTTGGCAATGAAAGGAAATGAGTTGGCCTGATGCTAGGTACGCAGGTATGGTGCAATTTAGGGTTATAACACAGACGCCTCATACGTAAGCCTAAATTATTTTGCAGGGCTTGTGAAGGAATTCACCTTACTCGTTTGTGTCTGATTATTGCCAAGATACCAGAAGCATGGGGCTCACCCAAGAGCCCTTCAAATTATGAGGCATCCATGGTTTCTCTTCACATCACTTCTCCCTTGATCGTCTCAGTGGTTCCACCGACGCAATATTCTCCCAACCTCACCCCCTTTGTTAAAGGTGAAGCGTCTCTTGCCCCCGTTACTATACATTCTCTTCAGCCCATAATTGAAGAAGTGGCCACACCAGTGTAATCTCTGGTCAACCCTACTCTCCCTGAAGAGAATGATACACCTTTCATTCATGTCATCAACATTCCAAATCCTCCTGCTTCTGAATGAGAGAGACTTAGTCTTCCCTTGAATGCTCTCCCTCCAAGTCCTGACGAGGTTCCTTTTGATTGGGATGACCTGATGGGACATCCCATTCCCCCACCTATGTCTTTTCCATTAAGAGACATTATTCGAACCATCATGGAGTCTGTATCCTCCATTAGCAGCTCCTCCTCCTTGACCTGGAAAGCATTGGGTTTTCCCAAGCTCTTGTCAGCTATCTGCAAGGTACTAACTTTTGGTATAAGGCTGGGACAGGAGCCTTGGCCTCCCCTTTTACATGTTGATTAAGACCGATAACGAGTCTCAGTTAAGCTCTTTTCCAACTCTTCCAAAAACTGAAAAGATCACCGAGTGATTTTTCCCTTTCACATTTGTTAAAATTGGATTTGAAAGATCATGAGTCCTAGTTAATCTCTTTTCTAACTCGTTATCAAAAATAGAAAATATTGTCGAGTGAACTTGTCTTTTTTACACTCGTAAATGGATTTGAAAAGATGTCTATTTGGCACAATTTTAGCCCTTCTTCACACCAAGTAGACTAAAAGATTAAAAAAAAGGACATTTTTTAGTGTTAAGTTTTGATTGCATCTCATGCCCTTGCTTGTTGTATTGAGCCTTTAGCCGGTTCTCAATTTGCGTTATAAATTGTTGCCTAAGCAGTTTGCATCCTCAATCATGCAGAGCCTTGTTTTTATCCTTCACAATTTGACACCCTATACCCTGGAGGGAACATCACCCCGAGTGTCCATCTCCTACATGCATTCCCTTGCATTGAGCATAGGTACGTTCCACTGCTGGAGCTAGTTTTGGTTACTTGTGACACTCGTTCCCTCCTCTGTATTATAGCATTTGTTTGTTATGAAAAAGAAAAAAAAGACGGGTGGGAAGGAATACTATATTGTAATTGGCAGCAATTGTGTCGCCTTTGAACAGAGCACAAAGTTATTGAGTCCCTTGGTCATCATAATTTTGGGTTTAGCATGGCCTTAGGAAGCTGATCTTGCTACAGAGTTTTCTCTACCGACTGGTTACGCTTCCAGTCCCTATAGAGAACGTTATTGATGCCTCCTACATCCAATTGTCACATCATTGAGTCCATGTTGCCGAACTTCACCATATGTCTCATGCTCTTGTTCAAAGGAAGTCTATCAACCTGTGTCGGCCACTCCTCAAAACTCTTGACTTTGCATGTCGGCCATACCCTCAGCTTGTCTCAGAATCACATGATACTTTGGTCTTATCATGCACCCTAGCCCTACTTTCATCATTGGTAGGTCACCTTGAACCCAACAATTGACATTTCATCATTGGTCATTGACTCGGTGGTTTCCCTTATGTTTGACGGCAAGATATCTATTCACAATTTGGGATTCGTGCAGTGTCTTGGAGGCCATTAGCCTTATTGGTGGTTTCCTTGCCTTTGTCAACAGTTTTTCATCATTGTTTTCTATTCAAAGGGTCCTTTTCGTGTACCACTTGCATTTGGCACACGCGAAAGATGCACAGGGTCGTTGGTTCGTGAACATGTTCTTCGTCTGATCTCCACCAAATCATGAAGCTCCTTCTTTGTTCCTCATGTTGACTGGTGAGAGATACCTCAATGTTCCCCTTTTAGCGGGTCTCCTTCCATCGACTTAAGCTCATTTATTCTAGATATGGGACCTAGAGTTTTATGAGTACCTTGAGGCTTGCAGTCATTAGTGGCAGGCTCTCTCGCCTTTGACAGATGGGAATACATCAATGTCTCATGATCAATAGATATATCAAGTGTTTGACACAAACTCCTTTATTCACATTTGTAGAGATGTACTCATTGCCTTGATGCCTACTTTCATCATCGGTAGGTTGTCTCGCATTTTTTAACAATATAATTCAATGACCGGTAATCAAACGATGTCTCATTGTGTTCGACCTCAACTCATTTATTCACATGATGTAGACTTGCACCATTGGCGGATAGTGCATAAGACTTGAAGACATCACTATGTGGTCGCATATTTCCTGAGTTGTTTCTTCCATTTCATTGGACTAGTACCTATTTGACTTCAGTGATCATGGGAGATCATATTGTACTACATGGTATACATATATCTTCAGATTGATTTTTGAGACTGGTTTCACTAGGCCTTGTTTGTGACTATGACAACTTTTGGCATATAACTGCATTTGTATTTTCCTATTCATGGCCATGAACACTTGTTTGGTATATTTTTCACATGGATCTGCATTGTATTCTTGGCAACCATGTATGCAAAGTCAGTACATAATGTAATGAGAAATTGAGTTCATCCAGCTGGTTCTCTACCACTCCACTTCTGGGTTATTTATAATGTATTTCGGTCATCGCAGATACTCCTCTTATCTCACGCATTAGTGGGCATCTGTTATAGCAAGATTGGCCTCACCATTTCTATCTTGCACAGAGGGCCTTTTTCCATTTCCCTATGCAGACTTTTGATCTCTTTTTGATGAATCCAGAGCTAAAAATATACATTTTTCCACATATATGCTCCCTAACTGTTATACAAGATGTGTATACGCTTTCTACTCCACTACAACTCATGTATATCAATATTTGTGCCAGAAAATACAAAACGAGGTCAAGTTTCCATGTCACGACAAAAGATCTCTGATCCTTAGCCTTCCATATACTAGAAACGTTTCGACTCGGCCCTTCAGTTGCATTTTGAAGGCTATAAGAGCACAATTTCGAGCTATGTAAAAGAGGAGAAAGCATTCAACTTTGAGAGCAAAGTTACTCTGGAGAAATTACTTCACATTGAGTCTGCATCCCTTTATCCCTCAAGTCTGAACACAGTGTTCAACCCCCAAGCTCTTCCCTTATTATTGAGAGGACCTCTTTGCCTCTTTCTCATGAGCTTGCCTTTGGTGGAGGATTGAAGTGGTGGGGACCCAGTTGGAAGGAACTTGGTTTCTTGGTTTCGAACCATGCCGACACGAAAGTCTGTAATGTTAACACTTCTGCTGATCAATTATTAATAGAAATACTCCTTTCCCATCTTATTGGTATCGTGCAAATATATGATTATTATCCATGGGCATGTTTGTAATTTTTATTAACAAATTATGCTATCTTATGTGCTAACCCCTTTTATATCATCATTATATACTTGCTTTGCTTGTTTGTCGAGAATTTCTCATAGGTATAAATCTTTGAGTCAAAGTGCTCAACGGTGGAACATCATCAAACGTTGGATCGAGGTAGGCCTCTTTCTTGTATTGCACATTAGTTTATATAGAATATGTTGGAATTGAGTTGATTTCTGCAGTCATACCTGTCTGTTGTGATTTACCCTTAGCCATAAAGATTTTTTCCCTTGTAACAAAGGTATTTGGGTCCTCACTTCTCTTACCATAAAAGGTGGGTAGTGCAGAGAGTGGAATGTTCTTCATGTTGACATTTTGTGTGGTATCCAAAATTGGAAACCCAAAGGTGGTTTTTGTTTCGTTTCCAACTTATTCTCCCTCATCATGTCTCACATGGTTGTGATCCTCCTGATCATCCGTACTAATTTGATTCCCAAAGAGAGAATACCTGAATGGTTTTATCCCTGAAGTTAAAAAAGTGTCCCAAGGTTCTTTTTCAGGAAGGGCATTCCTTCGATAAGAATATTTATCTACTATTTGGATGTCCGGTACTTTACTCGAGCATGTTGAAACTATTGGTGCCAAAGTTTCTATTTCAACTTGGGATATAACTATTTTGGTTGAACTGCCAAAGACAGCATTCACCTATTCAAGGTCAATGATATCTACAAAGTTAGAGTCCCCTGATGGTGGTGAAATCGAAAAGGTTGTGTTGGTTGGTTCTAATGAAGGTTCAAGTGTTGTTGCCTCCTGTCCCACTACTCTTGATGTCTCAATTTTTTGTTTTATAGTTTTCCCAGTTTTGGTATCCTCTGAGACTTTTTTATCTCTTAGGGTTGATCTATCCCCTACTTTCCAGTATTATTCTTCAGAGTTTATGGGTGGACTGCTCCTTCCTCCAAAAAGGTTAGAAGGTACCTTGATCATAAGTTTTGGTTTGGTTTTGATATATCTACCCTTTAGGTCCCTAGGTTTTTTCATGAAAGAAGTACAAAAAGAAAAACTGCCATTGGGTTTGGGGGAACCTGCTATAACATATGCGTAGGTTCTTACCGCTCGTCTTAAAGTTCCCCTGCCACCAAACTAGTACTAATGATCATAAATAATCTACTTCTTAACTATTTTCTACCTTAAGGCAACTCCTCGACAACGACGCCAAAAATGATGGGTAAAATATATGTGTTAATTTCCCTTAATTAAATTGTCAACCTGGGGTAAGTAAAATTAGATTTGTGACACAATATGAGTCAATGAAGAAATAAAAGCTAACAGAAATATTATCTAGCTAAGAAGATGGTCTACCCTAGGGATCAACACTATTTTCAATTTACAATTCTACTTTAAAAAGATGACTTTTAAAATCCATTTAAACAACATGTTCTATGTTAAATTTACAAAGCAACCTTTAACTAATGATCTTTAAGCAATCTAGGACTATTATTTAATCTAAGTAGCTTCAAGCAATCTAGGACTATGAACTATTTAATCTATCTCTGAATAAGAAAATAACAAATAATCTATCTCTAAACTATTTAATCTATCTATTCAATCTATCTCTGAATAAGAAAATAAAAAATAATCTATCTCTGAACTATTTAATCTATCTCTGAATGAACAAGCAATCTCTGAATAAGAAAATAATATGTCAGAATTATCTTTACAAGTGACCTCTATTCTTAAAGAAAAAACTCACAATTATTTCTATCCTACAGAGAATAAGCACTAATCTACCTAACTGAAAGCAAGAGTGTTGTGACAGTATTCAAATGTGATGTTTGTGTCTACGGTGGCGAATTACATCATGATGGCATATAACCACTAATGACAATTCAAGTGGAATTAACTCAATACTAACTTCTATAGAGAAATGCAGAGTATGGATAAGGCAATCTATAGAAATCTTTGCCATCATAAAAACAACATTAGATATTCTTGGAATCCATATGATTTATAAACATTGTGCAAAAGAGATTCAACATTAATCATTTCCTCTATCACACTAATACTAGAAAATACTCTGTACAGAATCAATAATTCATGCAAACCTACAAACTCATAACTTGTACTAATTAGAAATCATAATTCAAATTCATAACTAGGATATCATTGAAAATCATAACTCAAAATCAAATTCTATCTTATCATGGTGATGCTAGAAAAATGATTAACAAGTTATGCACACCTACATAGAGTATTTAAAAATTACAACTTAATAAATGAACATTGTCTAAATAGATACTCTGCAAAGTGATTTACAACTTTGTGAAACATAGAGAAAAATACATGATAGCATAATTAAACAACTTCTAAACAAGTGAACTACAACATGCAAGAAAAGTGTTGAGAATATAAATATAAAAAAGTAAACATGGACGTCCACAAATGCTCTGTAATACACACAATCCAAAAAGAAAGTTTCAAGCTAGGAGAGATATACACAACAATACAAATTAAACAAGCAATTCAAAATTAAATATTTATACACGGTGATATGAATTAGACAAGCAACTTGAAATTGGTAAGTGATAAAATCCAAATATGAAAATACAGATATATACTAATATGAACAACTACCCAGACCACTAGTGGCCCCCCTAGAAGATCGTGGCACTACTTCACTAGAAAAACGCAGTCACAAAATTAACAAAGCATTGGTATTGATCATCAAAAACAAAGTTTACAACCAATTTGAAGATAATGTCTATGTATATAAATAAAATATGTGTCTCTTCGTGGCATATGCAACAAGTATTTATAGAGTTATACAGAGCTTGAGAGGTCGACCACTAGAAGGGTCGACACTCTCTAAAAACAGAAATACATTAAATTCCATTAACATAAAGCATCTTGTCCAACATCCTCGTGCGCTCAAAATAGTGGCCGCTGCAACTACCCATGTTTGAATGTGACGAGCTCCATAGCTGGAGGTCATGAGTGGGCACAAAACCCATGTTCCTAATTCATCCATCAAAGCCTGTTGATGTGCTAACTTCCAAATCCACTGTGCTCTGAGTGCCAGATGGAGTATCGGATGGAGGTTCGGACGAAGGATTGGACGAAGGACTGGATGGAAGGCCGAATCACATTTTTGGCCTGTTGCGAGAAAACAAGAATCGTTAGACCATTGTAATCATCCAATTGAAGACGAATTAACATAAAACCATTGCAAAATGATGATTACACATACCTCATGTTGTTCCATGGCGAATTGATGCACAAATCTTGATAATACCTTTAAAAATGGCTAAATAAGAGCATAGAATGTATAATTTTCATATGCAAAAAGGATTTTGTCATTGGAAAAATAGTCAAAACACCAAATCAACAACAAACACTTCCTTATTGTGTCATACAAATCTCATAAGATTGATGGCCAGTAAAATCATGCTTTGATTATTTTGTGGGCGGTTGCAGTAGGTGCAAAGTGTCCACCACATATTCCCTCATGAAATTCTCTGATTAGTTCTTGGGCTTGATTTTCATCGATGCATCTTAGTAGTATACCATCATAATTTATTATGAACAGTATGTCAGCAATCAACACGTATTGATTCACCTTCATCTCTAGTGTCCTTCACTCCTTGGGATTCACGGTGACAAGAAATTTCCCGGACCTTAAGTCGAATACAATATCTTTGTACCATTATGAATCATCTAATGGTTCTTCGTCTGAGATTGAAATCACCCCATCGACCAAATTCCCATTCGCGATGAGCTTGCAGAAACCTTTTCCTTTGATTTCCTTTAAAGGTTTAATCTCGATGTCATATTCTTGTATCTTTTCCAACCAATTAGCCCATTTTCCTTCTCTCAACTATTGATTTAGAAGCATCTTCACTGGTGATGATGGAACATAAGAAATAATATGGGAGTTTAATATATACATCTGAAAGTGAACTGCTGCTTTTACAAGAGAAAATGCTTGTTTCTCCAGTTCTGAATACCTCAACTCATAGTCTTGTAGGGTTTTTCTCATAAAACTTATTGGGATTTCTTCTCCTTTTCCATTCTTCTGAGTGAGAATGGATGCACCAACTGTCTCTATAACAACTAAATAGATAATGAAGTCTCTTTGGAAGTCCATACTGATGAGGACATAACTAGTGGTGATTGCTCCTTTTATATTGTTGAATGCCTCCTGAGTATCTGTTGTCCATTTGAACCTCTGCTCCTTTTTCAACAACAAATTGTTCGGCTTTACGATCCTTGCGTAGTCAGGAACAAATCTTCGCACAAAATTGATTTTTCTGAAGAATGACTGGACTCCCTTCTTGGATTTTGGGGCGTTGAGATCGTTTATTTCTTTAACTCTTTCCGTATCTATGTAAATCCCTTCCTTTCATACAATATCTCCCAACAATTTTCCTTGATTTACAGCAAACAAGCATTTCTTTAGATTTAGAGATACACCATATAGTCTACATCTTTCAAAAACCCTTCTCAAATGATGGATATGATCCTCCCTTTTCTTTGAATGCACCATCAATTCATCCTGATAGTCTACCATAAACTTTCCTATCAACCTATTGAACGCATGATCCATGGCCGTTTGGAATGCGGATCCAATATTCTTCAAACCAAAGGAAATTCTAGCATATGCATATGTCTCCCATGGTGTGATAAATTTTGTCTTTGCCCTATCTTTCTCGGCCACCAAGACCTTGTTATATCCAGAAAAACCATCCAACATGGACATGTAGGCCAATCCAGTAACTTGTTGTGGAAGAAACTCCATATTAGGCAAAGGAAAATTATCCTTTATGCTTGCTTTGTTAAGGTCTCTAAAGTCAACACACAACCGTATTTCTTGGTATTTTTTCTTACAATCACTGGATTTGAAAGCCAGTCTGGATGTCTGATGGAATAAATTATCCATTCCTTCTTCAATTTCTCCAACTCAATTTTTACCAAAGGTTCCAACTTGGGATTCATCATCCTTATTTTTTTTTTTGCTGGCTTTGCTTCTTCCCTCAAAGGAATGATATGTTGGAATATTTTTTTATCATATGCTTTCAAATCATCATAGGTCCAAGAAAACACATCAATATATTCCTTGAATAAGGAAACATATTGGTCAACGTATTCAGTGGTGCAATCAACTCCCAAGTTGACATATTTTGGGGAATTGTCAGTTCCAATATTGACTTTTCTTGTTTCTTGCACATTTCAAACTAAAAATTCTTCAAGGAGATTCTTAGCATGATCATCTTTCGTAAACAGAGATTCAAATTGTATACAATCTTTGGGGACAACAGACGAGCGGTCATCTTCTTCATCATCATCGTTTAACAAAATATTTTCCAGTTGTTCATCGTTCTCAAATACTTGCAAGTACTCAATGTTATCGGGTACGGATAGTCAAAAAGCTCTTTCTACCTGGAAATACGTTTTTCTTTAGACATCATCTAGGTTTGACAATGAGGCCGCCAATGCTAGTGAATCGGTGTTGTTGGGAAAAACACCCTATGGACTAGCAAACTAGGGTCAGACTTGCATGCAGATTTTGACCGAATAGAAACTACTTTTTTACCTACAACCCAAGATTTAAACCCCTTTTTCACACTAAATGCATGGAAAAGGACCACCAACCTTATTACTGGCGTTCGATGTAGATCCTCCATTGCGCTTTGATCACTTGCTTGAGATGCTCCTTCCACAGATGACCTGCACTCAAGACAAACAACAACTATGCATGCATACTACTTCTATACTCAAGGGTTAGAAATCAAGCATAAATTAATCAAACCATAGACAATTCATGCATTGGGACAGGAAAATTATTCTTTTTATTACTGAAAGTGAATCAACTTACAAAAAAGCTGAGACTGGCCACCGCTCCTTGAACCTGATCCTAGGCTCCTCTTCTTCTGTCCTTCAACTACTTTGCGTTAAATCTCCTTTCGCATGAGGAAAGGCTAAAGGGTTGGAACAATGGATTACGTAAATGGGCAGAGTTTCTTCGCTATATTTTTTTCCTCCTCATAATTGTATCCCTACCCCTTCTTTTATAGGCTAGAAGGAGCTAGGGTTTTGGACGAACCCTCGGCCATACATGGCCAGGAGTTTCAATTAACTGACCCATAGCTTTTTGTTCTGTCGGCAACTTTCCTTTTTTCATGCTTTGTTAGGTACACACGAGCTGTTGTGAGTCATCCAGCATGCACACACGTGCAGTAATGGGTTAGGGCGCGTGGGCCTTGACACAAGAGGATTTTCAAAGAGTTGTTCAACAGAGTTTTGGCAAAGAAAGGATATGAACTGGCCTGATGCCAGGTAAGCATGTGTGGTGCAATTTAGGGTTATAACAGATGCCCCCTAATGTGTGAGGTCAGAAGAGCATCTGATGGTCGAAATACATTACCAATCTTTACTGATGTGCCGAACGATTAAGCCCAAGGATCAGGAACCAAGAGGTGTCGTCTGCAAAATAACAAATGTCTCACCGAGGCGGGCATACCCATGCTCAGGATAAAATATAACCATGCCTACCAATCAAATACACTGTATATCCATCTCAAATAACTATAAAGAGTAGCCGCAAATAATACACAGCGGAGCTACATCTCGAAATCAGAAAGATATACATATAGAGTATCCATCTTCCAGAAGCTGATTTGGCCTGATGGTTGGACTTAAGAGCTCGAGCAACAACTTCAAAATCTTCTTGAACTCAGGTCGAAGTGTAATATGAGTGTACAACCGCACTACCCAGAGGTCTTCGACGGCTCGTCGATTATGGACTTGATAATCTTGATGATCGGACTGAAGGCTTCAGTGATTTCGAACAAGGACTTGATTGGATGTTCAGGATGGTCGGGTATGCGGACAAGAGGCATATTGCAGATGGGTCGACTCAGGCTTAGTGACAAACTCCCCTTGGACAATAGCACAACAAGTGATAAGACTCAGGCAACATATATGTTAATGATAAGTCTACGAAGCAAGAGGCAACGCAAACTCTCCATATGTTTGGAAGAATAACCAAACGGTGGAGGACACAACTCTATATAGCGAGAAAAGATTCCTAAGGTCATACTACATCCCATAGTCTGATGATCAAATGGAAAGATGTGCTTTATCCAAGGGAGACTCATTATGCTGCAAATAAAGAAAATACTTTTCCCATCCTCTTTTTGAGGTATATTTGATTTTTTTGTTCTCTTCGATTTATTTGGAAAAAGAATAAAGGAATATTACGTTACAATGGATGAACGAGTACTACAAACATACAAGCTCAAGGCACAAGGACAAGACTGATGTTCTGGTAAAATGATACTTGAGGAAAATCCTCCGGTGGCCAAAGGTGTTAAGACACAGAAGAAAATTGTCACAAGGCTGGTGGATAAGGTATGCAAATGCGGTTGATAGAACACACAATGGTAACGTCCTTCGATGTAAGTTTAACGAGCCCAAAGAAGGTAAGCTCAGTGGTTTTTCATATTTAGAGAGTCTGAAAAAGCATAAAAGAAGACTTTGTTGGGGTACCTTTTTCAACAATAGTCTAGTCGGTTCAAAAAAGGGGTAAACTATCACCAATTAGACATCAATTCAAAACCATTTTAACGAGTGTGACAAGGACAAGATCACTCGGCCATTTTTTCACTTTTAAGGAGTCTGAAAAAAGCTTAACTATGGACTCCATCAGGAATATTCTTCTGGACCAATTTAATGAGTGTGAAAGAATAAGGTCACTCGGCGATCTTTTCAATTTTAGGGAGTCTGAAAATAGCTTAACTATGGACTCCGTGGGGGTTTCTTTTTCGTAAGTTTAGTCCCTCAGGCCCGAAAAAGGAATAAAATTATACCTGAGAGTACTCTTCTAAAGAATGGAAATTCGATAGACTATACCTTTTTTCGTACAGTTGACCGTCCAGACCGAAAAAAGGGTAAACTACCGCCGGACAGACGTGACTTCAAATTTCAGTTTAACGAGCGTGAAAGGTCACAAGATCGCTCGGCAATCTTTTCATTTTTAGAGGGTCTGAAAAGGGCTTAAAAGGAGACCCGTTATTTTTTGGGAGTCCTGAGGGTGAGACAAAGAGTGAAAAAGACTCATGCAAATGAGGCTCAAGCTCATATTCAGGAAAGACTATACGGACTACCGAGCCTACAGTGTTTTTAGAAATGGCATGGACACCATAATGCAACCAGGACCTACCTAGGGCATCCATGTTCTGGTAAGCTCTACCACCAAGTTGCGACACTTCTAGAGCAGATATGAAGGTTCCATGTCACAACCTGATGGGATCGATCCTATAGCAGAATAAAAAGACAATGAGATGCAAAAGTTGGGGTGGTAACCTAACCTATATGGTCAAGTTGAATTTTTGAAAAAAAAATAAAAAATTATGGACCGTCAATATTTTCTCAAAACTCAAAAAAAATGTCCCAATACCCAATCAAATCCCTCCCATATAACTCCTGGATCACTCTAAATGGTTTTTGGTATAAAGAAACTGATAAGGGAGGCCAAAAAAGTGACAAAAAGAGGCCAAAAAGTCTATAAATAGAAGCTAGCAGCTCATTATCACCATTGTTGATTTGGAAATTGACTCTGGAGCCAAAAGACCCGCTTTGCCAAAAATAGTGATTACGGGAGCTACAGTGGACGAAACGAACTTCTGCTTGGACCAAGTAAGTACAAAATCCCTTATCTAGCCATTCAATACTTCAATTTCATTGTTTAGTTTATTTTTTGGGTGGGTGTTGACCTTAAAAAGGTCGGCCCTAGGTACACGCAGGCTGTCTCTGGACAGGCCGCGTGTACATTCGGGCAGAGTAAAGTCTGCCCGCGTGTACACGCGACTGTCACCTCTACAGCTCGTGTGTACCCCCCTTTTATGATGAAAAAGAAAACTAAAAGGAAGTACTGACCCTCCTTTACCTTGTTGTGTTGGCAGGATGTATGTCCAGTGGAGGGAAAGGGATCATGAGGCAATCAGTGAGTTGGTTGCAGAAGATATGAATGCCGTGGCTGTGTTAATGCAATGTGGTTTACTCAAACTCTTTCTATGTCCATTTATGCATGCGCAACCAAGGCTACTGAATGCCTTGATTGACTACTGGGACCCTGATGTAGAGGCATTTATGCTAGAGGGGCAATCACTGGTGCCCACCACCGAGGATATCTACTTTCTGACTGGCCTCTCAAGGAGAGGGGAACCAGTCAATTTCCAAACGTTTCCTGTGGGGATGAGCAAGATCTTGGAATTGATAGCTGAGCATTGTGAGGCTGGGACTGACCGTGTGGGCTCCCAGGTACCTATTAGCAAGATTACTAACTTAGTGCTACAGACTATATTGTTACTGATTGGGTGGATTACCGGCTCAACAGCCTTGCATCAGGCTTCGCGCGCACAGATGAACTGTGCTATCCAGTGCATGAATGAACAAATTTTTGACTGGAGTACCACACTGCTCGAGTGCATGAAAAGGAAATTGACAGATTGCCGACAGCGGACACAGAGGAACTTCGGGTTCAGGACCATCTTGTGTTCATTCTTTTTTGAGAGAGTTCTGAGTTTCAGTCCTCAGGTTGTAGTACGAGGACATCAGGCCTCTTTCCCTGCAGTGTGTAGATGGGTAGTATTACTGCCACGATAGGGTGGTGGAAGGACTGTTGAGTCCTTTGACGATGATTTCTTTGCTTGGCTGTCACGACAGATCCCTATGATTGAGTAATACCCGTATGCAAGGATAGATTTCTCTAGAGATCCTAAGATACCCGTGCCTCCTGGTGAGGAGAGAGGGGAGATGGGTAAGTCTCCACCTTTGTAGTTTTTTTTGTTTGCATATGTAATTTTTATGTCTTTTTGTTATATATATCATTTTTTTGTATGCCAGAGTACTTGATGGGTAAACATTTGTTGCATGGAGATGTGGGCCCCGTACGACTTGTCGATTATGCACGGAACAGGCGTCATCCACGGCCAGAAGCCGCGGCTGCCGTTGCTGGGGGAGCAACAGTAGCAGGGAACCTCCCGGCCGGAGAGGCCGAGAGGGTCCTTAGATGAGTTGAGTGGAACTTCACTGTGCTCACTCGTATAGTCCCAATGGCAGAGATAGAGGACCTGCTACCATCGATGCAGCCTCATGTTGTGGGGGCACCTCGGACATGGGTCCGATTGTTTAGGTGTTTAGCCCGCGCTGTGGATGATTATAATAGGGCCCATAGGCCCTGAACAGACTTAGACTTTTTACGTGCCACAAGCATCTATTTGTATATATTTTTTGAGGGAATAAGCCCGGTGACTCGTTACTATTCCCATTTTTGAGGCGCTTGCGTCCATCTATGTACTCTGGTTATTTTATGATGTTTATATATGGTTTTTATCTTTTTGTGTATTATGGATTATGTGTGAAAAAATGTATTTACATGCTTATGTCCATGTTCTTTTATATGTGGGCAAGATGTCAATCTAAAATTTGATTAGCTAGAGTATCTGTAATTTGGTTTAATCTCCTAGGAACATGAAAATATGTAATATAATCAAAGTTTCGTTGTAAGAGATGTACCCTAAGGAATCGTCGGTGTAAAGTTGGATCATGAACCTGGTATACTCTGTTTAGCTGTGACACAACCAGTTGAGCATCGAGATAGACCCGAAGATGAGAGATACCCAATGACAATGCGTCACGAAGCAACTCAATAACTGCACTATACTCGGTGATATTATTTGTGGTGTCACCTAAGCATATACCTCCGGAAGATAACAACTGACCCTGAGGTGTAAAGATTACCCAAGCTACGGAGGCAAGCCTCTGCATGTGTCGAATAGCACCGTCTGCATACCCAACAAACACCTCAGAATCACTTGACATCTGCCATATTGACGAAAGATAACATCAATGACACGTCCATAAAACTTTAAAAGAAACTTAAAAAGTAATAGTACAAAGACTATACATATGTTACAAAACGTTACCCACAGTGACCTGTCTATGAGTAATAATTCTTGAGGTAGAGCCCATTTCTAGGCTCCGCCAAAGCATTCCCTTCAAAATCAACCAAACGATAAGCACCCTTTTTTAATACCTCTTTTATAATGAAGGGTCTAAACCACATGGGTTTAAACTATCCTGCCCCTAGGGGGTCCTTTTCTTGGTCGTAGACCAGGACAAGGTCGCCTTCAGAGAAAATCCGAGGATGAATGGACCTATCATATTGACACTTGACCTTATGTTTGTGAGCCTCGTTGGCTAGGGCCGCATCGCAATGCTTCTCATTGAGCTGCTCAAGGTGTACTAACCGTTCTCCAAGTGGAGAAGTGTCTGGCAATAACTGTACTGCCAATTTTAGAGATGGGATTTGACAATCAATGGGCAAGACTGCCTCCAGCCCGTAAACGAGTTGAAAAGGTGAGAAACCGGTTGCAGTCTTAACATATGTTTGGTAAGCCCATAATGTTGAGTATAACATCAAATGCCAATTTGACTTGGCTGTGTTGATAGTTCGCTGTAGAATAGTCTTAAGAGTTTTGTTTATAGCTTCCACCTACCCATTAGCTTGGGGGTAGTAAGGTGATGAATGTTCCTGCCATAACCCAAGCTTCTATGTTAATTTGGTCATCATTTGGTTATGAAAGTGACTGTCATGGTCAATGATAATCTCTCTCGGGACACTGAACCTTGCTATGATCTGGTTGAATAAGAAGAGAGCTACAATCTCTCCATCGTCTTTAAACGTTGGCATAGCTTCGACCCACTTAGTGAAGTAGTCGACAGCTACGATGATATAGCGGTGCCCCTTTGCTGACAGGGGGTTGCATGTAGTGTAATCAATCCCCCACTTAGTGAAGGGACCAACTGTGATGACAGAGAACATAGGAGCAGGATGTGCCCTCATCTTCCGAGAGAAGATTTGGCACGGATGTCACTTCTTGACAGATTCGATACAATCTTTGATAAGTGTCGGCCAGAAGTAACCTGTTCATAGAATATTTTGGGTTGTTGCCAACCCAGATAAATGACCACAACAAGCTCCAGTATGGAAATCGTTGAGCACTATGATGGCCTCCTCATGAGTGAGACATCGACGCAATATGCAGTCTACACCTCTCTGATACAACGTATCATCGAGTATGAGATAATTCTTAGCCTAATGGCGTATCCGCCGACGCTCGTCACGAGAAGCAGAGGTGGGGCACTTCAAAGTCTGGAGATAGATAAGTATATCTCTGTACCAGGGGTCTGAAGATGCAATCAAAAAACATATCCCCCCGGATAGGCGATTCCTCAGGCACAACGTCACCTAACTCAACCGAAAGTTCCGAAATAAGATTTGCGAAGACCAATGACGTCTTGGACTTTGCTGAAATGAAGTCTAAGTCAAATTCTTGTAGGATGACTATCCATCTACTGATTTTTCCACCTATAACTCGTCAAGTCAACATGTATTGGAATGGATTCAGGATAGCAATGACGGTGGGATTGCGAAACAAAACATAGTGACGGAACCGTTGAACAGCATGAACTACTGCCAACGCAAGTTTTTCGATATGAGAATAATTGAGTTTCAGTCCTATGAGGCCTCAGCTCAGGTAATAGATCACGTATTCTGAAAACGAATCATCTTCTTGAACTAAAACCATGCCTATGGTTGACTCTGTGGCAGCCAGATATAATAAGAAATCTTTGTTATAGTTAGGTGGTTGTAGCAAAGGTGCGGTTGTGAGGGCATGTTTTAATGCGTCAAAAGAGCGTTGAGCGGCTTCATCCCAGAAAAAAGGAACGTCTTTTTTTAGTAAACGCATAAAGCCCTTGTTGATTTCGGCATAGTTGGCGATGAAGCATCGTAAGAAGTTCGCCTTGCCTTGTAGACTCTGAAGTTGTAAGATTGTGCATGGGGGGGGCAACTGGATTATTGCCTCCACCTTAAGAGGATCGACCATGATCCCTGTTGTTGATACGATGAAACCTAAAAAACATCCTGACGTTACGCAAAAGCTGCACTTGTTTGGATTCAAGCAAATCCTGAAGTAGCGACAGCGTTCGAAGATTAGTCTAAGGTGCGTGGGATGATCCGTTCGCTTGTGAGAGCGTGATGCCAAATCATCTAGATAGGCCTAGACTATATGTTTGAGGTCATGAAAATAAAAATACATGGCCCGCTGGAATGTGTCTCCGGCATTTTTAAGGCCAAAAGGCATCTTACGATATGCGAATGTACCCCATGGAAAAATGAATGTCGTTTTGTGTTGGTCCTCCGGTTTCATTTGGATTTGATTATATCCCGAAAAACCATCCATGAATGAAAAGGCTTCACAACCGGCACATTCATCAATGATTGGTCAATGAATGGTGTTGGAAAATTATCTTTGGGACATGCCTTGTTCAAATCACGGAAATTGGTACATACACGAATCGTGCCTTGTTTTTTATTGACCAGCATAGGGTTTGACACCCATTGAGTCAAATGAATAGGATAAATGAAACCTGCTTTTAGCAATTTCTCAACCTCAATCATGATGGCTGCTACTTTCTTAGGATTGACTGGACAAATTTTTTGTCGAACAGGCTTGGCATCAGGATACATTGTGATTTCATGTTCAACTATTTTCGGATCGATACCTGGCATTTCCTCATAAGACCAGGCAAAAACGTTGCGGAATTCTTTGAAAAGATCTGTGAAAATTTGAATCTCTTCGGGGGAGCAATCTGCTCCGACGAAGACATTCTCCATGACACCAAGGTTTCGGGAGTTGTTGATGGGTATAGTTTCAGTGATAGTCACCATATTACCCTCAGCATAAATTTCCCGTGTAGCTAAGAGATTAATAAGACATCGGTGATCTCCCGTCATGGTAACGGTGAATTCTCCTACTTCGATCTGGCTTAACTCTGGGAGAAAATATGATCTGTGATGAAGATCTTCCCAAGGTTTGTCTTGACTAGTCATTGCTTTGATTACTGCTTCGTCAGAAGGCAAGACTAAGTCTAATGAATCGATGTTAGCGAGAGAACCCTGAGCCCAAATAGGCTCTAGAAGTGGATCTAACTCTTGTGCAGGAGTCGGATCAGGGTTAGCTGAAGCTTGCTGGACTAAAGAGTATGCTACCTCAGCGGCAGACAAGGGCATGGACATGCCGAGGTGCCCTGTCTCATCCATCATGGCTGATGGGGAAGGAAGAATCCAAGGATCCTCAAAGTAAGTCGTGCGGAACGACGAAACTTGAAAAATCTCAACCTTATGGTGATTAGATATAAATTTGACATCGTCATGAGGAGGTGGGTAGTCGAAGGTACCCATGAAGGATGGGAACAAACCAACTCCTACGTTAACGACACCTGGTTGAGGATTATCAATCATGGGGACCGTGGATGCCCCCAAAGCTGGGTCAGGTCTGGAGAAAGACAGTTGATCGATGGTCACTATCCGGCCCTCATGTGGAAACAATAAGACTCGGAAAACTGTAGCAACCACAGCTTGCATAGCATAATTCCAACTCCATCCTAACAAGAGGTTATAGTTGAGGGGAGCATCGACTACCTCTACTTTGACACACACGGTTTTCCCTCCTAACTGCATCGTATCTCATAGGTAACTAGAAATGGTTAAGGAAGGCCATCGCCAGTTTTCCAAAAGAAGAGTATCTTGAGCGATCGAGCTCGATGTACCATTTCACGGCACTCCCGATAAGAGTACATTGAAACAATCGCAACTGTACGGAGTCATCTTTCAATGATTTAGATGAACACCAAATATGGAAGGTAGTCACATGATCACCTGGATCTTCATTAGGCTTGGACTTGAACTTTGGAATGTCCAAAGTCAACTTCGTTGGCATAGGCGGCCAACGTGGATCGTGACAAATAGGATCGTTTAACAACCTTGTCAAATCTGGCAAGTGTAAAGTCGCCAGGAATGGTAGTTTGGGTTGCTGCTGATAACCTAGGAAAAAGGGTCCTGGAGTTTGACTGGCACCAGGTTGCTAGGAAAAGTTTGGCTGTTAGACCAGATTCTGGTAGAAACCATGGCCCTGACCAGTGTAAGGATTTTTCATTTGTGGAGACATCATCGGTTGATTTCCCATAAAGGACATAGAGTGTTGGGCATGCATCGTGTTCAAAGGACTTTAGGGAGGATTACCCCATGCCGGTCCTAATGGGAGAGGCATAGTAGTCTGTCCAGGGTTCCATTGACTGTGGAAAGAATTACCCCAGAACGGCATTCCAGAGGAGGGAACGGATCCTTGTCCTGAGTTCCAAGGTCCTGCTATATGTGCCCCCTGCGCAGGAATAGTACCCTGCGCAGGAGTAGATTGTCCAAAAATGGGATTGCCCCCAAATGAGAAAGTGGTTGATGAGAAAGTGTTGTTACCAAACGTCCTGTTCCAAGAAAACGGTGTCGAACCTACCGGCATACTGTGCGTAGGTGTTCCTTGACTCCCTGCTCCAAATAAACTAATGTGTGTAGGCTGCCCGGCGGACTACTGATGTGGACCACCAAGTGAAGGGGATGAAGGAGGGATATGACCTCCTACATAAGGAAAAGTATTAAAAGGGATAGGAGTGCCCCCAAGTTGACCTTGCAGAGGAGCATTAGAGCTCCCTGCCCCCAGACCCAAAGTCTGTAAAGTGGAGTAGGTTAGTGCAGGACTTGTACCCGAACTAGGCATACCGTATGAGAACGGAGGGCTTGTCGCACTAGGTGTGAAGGGGGTTGTGGCCGCTTCCATAGACAGGTTCGGTCCATTGTGCAACGTAGTTGTGGCCGAGACCATGGTGGCTCGGATCGATGACGGTAAGTTAGGAGATGATTGTCTTGTGGTAGCAACTGTGGTGGGAATTGAAGAATTCCTAGAAGAAGTAACAACGTTTGTTTCCATAGCTGTGTGAGGCACTGTCTGGCGTTCATGAAATTAGATTGGTACAATAAATGGTGCCAAGATATCATTGGTTGGGGTTTCAACCGAGCCAATATTGGCGGTTGATTCCTCCGGGAGGTGTTCAGGCACAAAGGTTTGTAACCCAGTCACTTTAAAAGACCCTTGTTGGTCTAGCTTCCACCTTAATGGTGGCGGGGGTGGCTCTAGTGTAACCAGCGGTAGGCCAAGAAGCCTTCGTGACCAGCGGAGCTCGAGATCCTCCACTGTGTGAGAAGATCCAAGACATGCTAAGGTATTCTAAACGTTCAAAAGTAACACACACTAAAAAGAAGCCCCTAAAAGATAAGTCAAGCAATCACTAAACTATTTGGAAGAACAGTTACAACAACCAACACTAGAGCAACTTACCGATGCAAGTGCAACTTGAAAATGGAAGCACCCTCCGGGAATACTCTGGAAAGCGTGGCCCGATGTCTTTCCTAGGTACCGTGGTATACCCCCGCAGTCACCTGTGTATGTCCCTAAAAAGATTGGCAACTAGGTTGCCAGGACGCGAACAGTCACCAGGAGGGTACAGTCGAAAGTCGGGTAGACCACAATGAGCAGGGTATCGAGAGCAAATGGTCCAGAAGAAAATTGAGGACCTCGAACGGATTCAAGACCCACAAATCCCTGTGGCAAATGGAAACGACGAAATCCCAAAACAAGCCCTCTATATGTGTTCTCCACCCTGAAAAAAAGTAGCCTGTCCAAGCACGCGACTGTCACTAAAACAGCACGCGTGCAAACGCGTGCTGAGCAGAGACAGAAAGTGTGTACACGTGGGCTGACCTTGTACCCGCATGTATATCTAAATTCTAAGGGAAAAAATGAGAACAGGTAGTCTAGACTAGGAAGAGGCCTCTAGTATTGATAACCAGGGTACCTTGAAGGCGTGAATGCTCTTTGTAACAGAAAAGACAAATAATGCAAGGAATAATAAGGCGAAAAAAGAAAATCTAAGATAGGACTGTGAACCAGCAAGACTCAGACAGGATTCCAGAAAACCCCCTGAGAATGTATAATTCTGACAGGGAAAAGGAGGACTGCCTCTAAGGTTCTCTGAACTCCTACACACTACTGCTATCTCTACAGCTAGCGTTCACACGCGGGCTGTAAGAGGATAGGGCACAGGTACATGTGTGTAGGCCTTCTGCAGGCCGCATGTACCTCTGTGTGTCCCAAAAACTACAGTCAAACAAAAGTCAGGGAAAGATGGTATGGAAAACCAGACTCCCTACTAGCTCAGACTTTACAGAAAAAGACAGGCAAAGAAAAACAGAAAACCTAATCTTTAAACTACCCAAAAAACTTTAAATAAATCCAGGAACCCTAAAGAGTATTCTTCCCCAGTACGGTCGCCAATTCTGTTGTTGGGAAAAACACCCTACAGACTAGAAAACTAGGGTCAGACTTGCATGCAGATTTTGACTGAATAGAAACTACTTTTTTACCTACAACCCAAGATTTAAACCCCTTTTTCACACTAAATGCATGGAAAAAGACCACCAACCTTATTACCAGCGTTCGATGTAGATCCTCCATTGCACTTTGATCACTTGCTTGCGCTGCTCCTTCCACAGATGACCTGCAATCAAGACAAACAACAACTATGCATGCATACTACTTCTATACTCAAGGGTTAGAAATCAAGCATAAATTAATCAAACCATAGACAATTCATGCATTGGGATGGGAAAAGTATTATTTTTATTACTGAAAGTGAATCAACTTACAAAAAAGATGAGACTGGCCACCGCTCCTTGAACCTGATACTGGGCTCCTCTTCTTCTGTCCTTCAACTGCTTTGCGTTAAATCTCCTTTCGCATGAGGAAAGGCTAAAGCGTTGGGACAATGGATTACGTAAATGGGCAGAGTTTCTTTGCTATATTTTTTTCCTCCTCCAAATGGTACCCCTACCCCTTCTTTTATAGGCTAGAAGGAGCTAGGGTTTTGGATGAACCCTCATCCATGCATGGCTGGGAGTTTCAGTTAACTGACCCATAGATTTTTTTTCCGTCGGCAACTTTCCTTTTTTCGTGCTTTGTTAGGTACAAGCGGGATGTTGTGAGTCAGCCAGCGTGCACACGCGTGCAGTAATGGGTTAGGGTGTGTGGGCCTTGACACAAGAGGATTTTCAAAGAGTTTTTCAATAGATTTTTGGCAAAGAAAGGATATGAATTGGCCTGATGCCAGGTAAGCATGTGTGGTGCAATTTAGGGTTGTAACAATCGGCCTTGTGATTCTTGTCTATTGGAATGAAATAAATGTTGAAGTAACTAAAAGATTCCATCAACTTGTTAACTCTTTTAAAATACATATTAAGTCTGTCCTTTTTATTTTATACCTCTGGGTAACTTGATTGATCACCAAATTTGAGTCTTCAGTTACAACAAGATGTTCTATTTTCATTTCATGTGCAAGGATCATCCCCTGAATCAAAGCTTCATATTTTGCCTCCTTATTTGTGCATGAAAACTCCAGTCTTACAACATGGGAATGCATAGTCTTACTTGGACTCAAAATAACAATTCCAACTCAATTCCCAAATTTTGAACAAGATCCATTGAATGACATACTCAAATAGCCTTCAAACAAACACACTTGATTTCATTATGCTCCATGTCTAGGATAACATAGTTTCAAATCTAGACATATATATAATATTCCATCAATTAATTTTCCTTCTTCTTGAAAGAGAAGGGTTTTCTAGGTTCACAGGGTACTTTAATCATCACTCCCTTTTTTCCTGGTAGCATCATTGTTGAAGGTGAATCCCCCTGTAGACAAGTGGATTCCCTCTTGGCCTCTAGACTCCTAAGGCCAAGACAGAAAAGTGCTTAACATGGACACTGACTTCCTTTTAGATCTAATCAAGCTAATGAATGAAAGAGAAGGAGAAAGATATGTACCTTATTAGCAATGTTTGTCCTTGCAAAGTCCTGGCTGAGCTTTGATTTTGAGCTCCCTGATAGATCTTGTAGGACAAAAAAAGGTACAAAATACTTCCTAATCTACTGAGATTAGCTCAAACATAGATCCATATACTGCAGACAAACTCATATGGAACAAGAATAAGTTTGAAAGAAACAGGCCAAGCATTGATTATTAATGAGAACAAGTAAAAGTACTTACAATCCTTTGAATGAAGGTGCAACAGTTTTTCTAGTTCTCCTTGTCCAACCCCTTTGCTCAAATAATTTCCACCGATTTCTTTGATGAAATCTCACTCATGAGATCATAAGTTTGATGTAATTATCAATCTCCATTGTCAATACCTTCTTATGAGATCATAAGTTAGGTATAATTATCAATCTTCCTTGTACCTTTCACCTTGAGAAGGCCTCCTTATATAACCTTGGAGAGGTCCAACCACTTGAGAGATATTTTGGATGAGTTGAGGATTCCCCTCCTTCATTTGAGGATCTCCACTAAGATCATGCCTTGACCATCTATTCGAATCCAACTACCTTCAAGAATTGAGGGATTCTTACCTTATTTGCCTCAACAAACCCAGAATTTGCTAAAAAAAAGGGTAGCGCTCCCCCAAAAGGGTGTACAACGCACTCAAACACTCCCAGAAAGAGGCTCAGGGAGCACGAGCACTCCCTGACAGTGGGTATGGGAGCGTTTCTCTCCAAAATCCATTTTTTTTGTGGTTTTTTCAATGGCAAAAGGTTTGTACTCCCTGTCAAGTGACTTCTCTTTTTCAAAACTAGTCTTTGGGGTGTCTCAAGTGTCTTTTTGATGTTGTTAGAGGCACGACATAGGAAAGATGGTAGTATGATTTTTTTGATACTTGCAATACTTGTAGTCAAGATGTGACACTTGCGGACAAGATGCGACACTTACAACACTTGTAATGACGACACTTGCGACACTATCGAAGTGAGTAATTTTGAGGTGTAACAATCATACAACTTCTGTCACTCATTATATATCCACTGATCATGGATGTTCAGTCTCTTCCCAACACAACTCCATATGCTGGAGGAAGGTCTACCACAATAATATTAAAAATTGTAATGATATGGGGAGATGTTGTGATCCAAGCATAAAAATCCTTGATTTCTCTGTACGCTGGCACTTTTCTATAATCAATCGCATATATGCTTTCACTGGTTTCATAATAATTAGTGAAACTCATGCCCAATTCCTCCATGACCGCAAGTGGCATTATATTATTTTTCGCTCCAGTGTCAAATAAACAATTATCTAGTGCAGCATCATGATTTTCAATCAAAATATAGAAGGGTGGAATTTTACCTCTCAGCTTGGCAGTTGACAGTCTTTGGATTTTTTTGGACTGGTAATGATAGCCTGTGCTCTTTCATATGGATCATCCAATAACTTCAAAATATTTTGTCTTTGTTGGGGAATCTTCAGAACTTTCATAAAGGGAAAAGTTATCCTCAATTTACTTAGGTCCTCCACGACATTTTACATCATTTGAGTGGAGCTTGACGATAGGTGTTTCCTTTTAGTTCCATTTCCATCTGTCACTTTCTCATTTGACACTTTCTCATTTGTTTTTTCTTTATCCTTTTATTTTTGTTTTTCCTTATCAGATTCACATTTATTTTTGGGTCTATTTACAAATCCTCTTGTCTGAGCGACATTTTCTTGTGAGTTCAGATCATTGTCACCCTCTCCAAATATATATATGGATGTCTCGCATCCATCCATTTGCACAGTTTCAGAGCTTTCATTGGGTGATTAATAATTTTATTTCTCAATTAATTGTTGTTGGCCCTTGACCAAGTTTTGGGAGTTTCTTGGTCATTTTGACCTATTTTGGGACTTTGACAGCCCGTCGAAGGAGGAGCGCAAGACGAAGCGGAGATCACAGGATCTCGGCCCCCTTTTGGGCCTCATTTTGGGTTTTTGGGAATATGTAATGGGAAAGGGATGTCGGCCCATGGTTTTACCCATGTTTAGGCCTATTTTGTATATATAAATAGATGCCTAGGCTAGGAAGAGAGGAGGAGATGAATGAAAGGCTAAGTGCTAGATCTAAGTGATGTGAATCTATGCTAAGTGCAAGTAGTTGTGACAGATTGTGAAAGGCTTAGTGTTTTAATGCAAGGAAGAAGGATCTAGCGAGCTGTGCAGATATTTTGTCTTGTGCAGAGTAAGGGTTTGAGGCTATGTGTTGTAACAGATTGACTGAAGAAAATAAAGAATAATATTTGGTGGACGTAACCCCAGAAGAGGGGTGAACCACGTAAACACTATGTTATCTTGCTTGGTGCTTGTCTGAATGTGTTTATGTCTTCTTATGCTCAGTGCTAATGATGTATAGAATGTTAGATCTAATGTACATGAATATGCCCAGTGCTTGATCGGTTACATCTAACCTATTTTACTTATGCTAAGTGCTTGTATATGGTAGAGTACTTTGAATATTGCGAGGCTCTGTTTTCTCAACGAAGTAGACAATGATTTCATGTTAAAGAACTAAAGGTGTTAATTGCTTTATTAAGTAGTACAATCACATATCTATGTCCCAGCTAAGGTTGCAGACACTTGAGTCCTACAACCACCCCTGCCGCTACCTCCGGTGAGACTTCATCTACTTCACAGGTGTTGCCGAAAGAGCTGGTAGTTAGGGTTTTGTTGGTGTGTTGTTGTAGCGTTGAACCCTAGTTCTTGTAATTTTTAAACCTATGAAGTAAAGAAATGCATATAGATTCTTAAGCAAAACAGAAATTAATCAATGGCTCATTCACATAGTACACAAAGATTTATACCGGAAACCCTCAACCGGGAAAACCTTTCTTATATTCATTATATCTAATTTCACCACTCACTATACAATATATATACAATGGTTTTAGGTATTCCGTAGATAAAAAGACCCTAATCCCTTAATCTGGGATTAAAATACAAAACCGCTAAAAATAGCAAAAACCACCCAAAAACAAATTTCGGGGCATTGCCCCGAACGCTGCGCGTAACCAGGGGGGGCA
>ML787268.1:186511-201906 GCA_009831015.1 Picea engelmannii
TTGATTATATGATCAAAATTTAAGTGTCCAAGTCTCCTATGCCATAGCCAACTTTCATCATACTTGCTTAAGTAACATTCTTCTTTTTCTTCTTTTAACACATAGACATTGTTTTCTATTCTTATCCCTTTTGCAACTAGCTGGCCTGAATTCAAAGATTGTATTCTACAATCTTTAGAGGTAAAAAGGACTTCACATCCTTGGTCACAGACTTGACTGACACTAAGCATATTATGTTTCAAAACTTCTACAAACAACACATCTTGAGATTTCCCTTTGCCATTACACAAACTTACCATTCCTTTACCTTTTATTTTTCCTGGTGCATCATTTCCAAAAGTTACATTCCCTGATTTGCTTTCACTTAGAGATAGAAACTTACTTTTGTCTCCAGTCATATGTTTGGAACATCCACTGTCAATATACCAGGGATTATTTTCTCTTTGGGATGATAACACTAGTCTACACTTGTCATCTTCTTTCTTCTTCCAAATCTTGAAATTTTCAGCAGTACGATTTGAATCTGGCTTAAAATTTCTTAAGCGACAATCTGCAGCTTTATGTCCATAGTTATGACAGATGTAACATTCTGGTTCACTAAATACCAGATCATAATGATGGTTATGCTCATAACTATTGTTATGTTTAACCTGCGTCCTTTTCCCATCCATCGCATGATTAATAGTCTGAGGTTGTTTGTTGCTTGGTTGTCTCGATCTTTGTTGTGGAAGATGGTTATTCGTTGAATATCTTGATTGTTCATATCTAAATCTTAAAGAACAGTTTATAGCTTTGTGAACAAAATTAGAGCAGAAAAAACAATAACCATAGAAAAAACCTTTGTACCTTGAAAAAATATGTCTTCTTTGAGGAGGTCGATTTCTTTCATGTCGATAATCTCTCTAATCTACATATTTAGTTCTGGTACTTTTTCTTTCATTCCTTCTTGGTGGCTGATTTTCTTTCTTTCTTTCTGTAGAGTGACCGTTGTCGATGTTTGAGGATTTGACAAACTTGATAGGTTATGTATTACTTGGATGATCACTACTTGATCCTTCTTCATACCCCAAGCCAACTTTCAACTTTGGGTTTCTTTGCTGATTTAGAATGGAGGTTAATCCTTTTGAGGCTTTAATACTTGGCAGATTTTGGTGATACAATCCATTAAACTTCTCCATTTCTTTTCTGGTTTTTACTATCTCTTCTTCAAAGGCTTCACACCTCAATTTCTTCTCTGACAACTATTGTTTCAGTATGTCTTCTATTTTCTTTGCCTCTTCTAACTCCACTTTTAGTAGAGAAAAGTTTTCATCGGGTTTTTCACTATTCATTTTAAACTGCTTCAACAATTGTTTTTGTTTTCTCTTCTTACATTTGAGTCTGTCAATTTCTTCCAAAGCACTGATTAATTCACCTTCCATATCCACCACAGCTTCTTCATCATCCATTTCACCTCCTGTGTGTTCATCATAAAAATCTCCCATAGCCATAAGCATAAAATCATTCACTTTTTTTTCACATGATGAATCACTATCTATGTCTTCTGAGGAATTGCCATTATTTGCACAAAAACTTGTCTTTTTACTATATTTCTTGAATTTGTACTTCTTTTCATCATCAGAGTTCTGGTCCTTTTTCTGATGGCGACACTTAGATGCAAAATGACCTATCTTACCACAATTAAAACATTTGAAGGAAAGCTTGCCTTGATATTTTCCTAATCCTTTCTTTAACCTTCTCACAAATTTTGCCTCAATATCATCTAAATCTGAATCAGTATGCTTGTCTGCTTTAAAAGATGCTTCTCTAGTAATGGATTTATCTTTGTTGATTCTCATTTCATATGCAGTTAAAGTTCCTAGGAGTTGATCAATGAACAGAATTTTAAGATCATTTAGTTCTTCTATTGCAGATACTTTTGGATTAAATTTATCAAGCAAAGATCTTAAAATCTTATGAACTAAAATTGATTCTTCAATCTTCTCACCAAGACCCTTCATGGAATTCACAAGTTCTTCAACTCTTAAAAAATACTTGCTAACTGTTTCATCTTCATTCATCTTTAGTTGTTCAAACTTCAACCTAAATGTTTGAAGTTTGTCATCTTTTACTTTCTCATTTCCTTCATAGCTACTAATAAGTTTATCCCACATTTATTTGGTAGTTTGAAGATGCATCACCTTTACAAACTCAGCTTTTGCAAGTCCATTCAAGATAGCATTCATTCCCTTAGCATTAAAGCTAAATTCTAACTTATCATCCTTGGAAGCCAGCACAACAGGCTTTGTATATCCAATCTCTACTACATCCCAAACAATAGCACCTAAGGCCATTAGGTATGTTCTCATTCTAACCTTCCAAAAGGAAAACTTTGTTCCATCAAATAGAGGAGGATTAAAGGCTGAAGTCCCTTAAATAAAGGGAACCAACTCTGATACCAATTGTTGAAATTACTAAGACAACTAAGAGGGGGGGTGAATCAGTTGTTATTATGCTTAAACAATTTTAAGTCTATTAAACCATTCTTAATATTTCTTCAAGTGATCATCAATATTATAAAACATATGGACAACATAACTAATGAGCATCAGTCGCACATAAGATATAAACAGAGACAGATTTTCACGAGGAAACCCATAAAGGGAGAAAACCTCTTCTTCTTTGAAATGATAGGAAGTCTTTTAAATTCTGTACATCATCTATGTTTGAGCACCAACTCAAAGTGAGGCTACTACCTCTATTTTACAAGCTCCAACTTGTTGAGAGCACCAACTCTTTGGTCTCTCTAGCACCGACTAGAAGGAAGCACCAACTCCCTAAGTGTTCCAGCATGTCACATACCTACTACGGAAATTAAAACTTTTCGCCCCTTTTCTTATTTTCTCCGAAGAATAGAATTCCCCGAGTCCCTTCGGGACCTAATACAGACCCTGCCATCCCTTAACCACACTCATCTGATCAGCAGTTATGGCCACAGGCCTAACCAGTAGGGCGTCATTTCTCTCTTCGCGACTGCGAGACTGCGTCTCTATTTGCCAGTGACCAAGAATAAAGGTTACTCTCCTTCTTCTCCGCTATCACTCACTCTGCATATATTTCCAGAGTTCTTCCTCCCTCACGTCTATGCCCTGATCGCCCACACCTCCTGCCTTTTTCCTTTCCGGTGAGGTTGCGTGTGGCATGATCCCCCTCACGGTGGTCAGGTGTCAGGATGGTCCACGGATAGGCAATTTACCCCCATCCCCTCATTACACATGAGGAGCCATCCACCTACCAACCTGAGAGTAATTAATTTCGGACCAGCGAGCCGCTCTTGGTTCTCCGGGCCAATGAAGACCAAATACGGTATCGATTTTAGTGGAAGTTAAAGCCACCATTCCAGGTGCCTTCCACCACCTTTATCCAGCCATCGTGGTCTCTTTTTCAACATATCCTCTCTCAGCAGTCCTGCAATATATATATTCATAATATTATTTACATTCATCAACCTTTTTCATAAGGTCCATTCACATCATACATTCACATTTCTGAATTCGCCACAGTTCTTGGCTAGCATAGTTATTTTTACAAACTGGGGGAAACAGGGTGTCACAATTCCCTCCCCCTTAAAGGAACATCATCCTCGATGTTCTATCTATCGACATGACGTGCATGTACAGATGTAAACAAAATCGGATATGCCCGTTTCATGGCATCATCCATTTCCCATGTAACCTCATCTGGGCCAAAATGTCTCCACTGCACCTTGACCTATGCAATGGTTCAGTTCCGGAGCGGGGTTTCCCTTTTGTTCAGTATGCATTGGGGTTATGGTAGAAATTCTCCCTCCGGTTCCACCTGAATCACAGACCAATCAATTATATGATTAGCATCATGTACATATTTCTTCAATAATGAAACATGGAAAACATTATGTGCTTTGACTGTGGGAGGAAGTGCTAACCGATAGGCTATAGGTCCCACTCTGTCTAGAACCTCAAAGGGTCCACAATACCAAGGTGCCAACTTGGCACAAGCTCCCATTTTCAGGGAACTCTTCCTGGGCCTAACTCTGAGATATACATGATCTCCCGCTTTGAACTCTCTTGGAGTTCTCTTTTGGTCGATATAACTTTTCTATCGGTTTTGAGCGACCTTCAGGTTTTGTTTTATCTGAGTCACCTGTTGTTCCATTTATTTCAACATGTTGGGTCCAAAAGAAACCCGTTTACAGGATTACTCCAGCTGACTGGTGTATTACATGGCCTACCATAGAGGACCTCGAAGGGACTCATCTTTAGGGATGCTTGGTAGCCGTTGTTGTAGGCAAAATATACCAGTGGTAGGTAGTCTTCCCACTTCTTGGGTTGATGCATTACATGCATCCTTAACATGTCTTCTAATATTTGATTCACTCTTTCTGTCTGTCCGTCAGTTTGAGGGTGATAGGCGATGCTAAATAGCAACTTGGTCTCTAAACCAGCCATCAGTGATTTCCAAAAGTTGGAAGTAAATTTCGCGTCTCTGTCAGACACGATCTCTTTCGGCATACCATGCAGTCTGAATATCTCTTTCATGAATACCTGGGCGATATCTATTGCTTTGCAAGTTGATTTGATAGGGATGAAATGAGAAGACTTGCTCAACTTATCCACCACTACCATAATGGCATCGTTATGTTTGGTCGAAGTTGGTAATCCAATGATGAAATCCATGGATATGGTTTCCCATTTCCATTCTTGGATTGGTAAAGGTTGCAATAACCCTGCTGGATGTCGATGTTCTGCTTTAACCTGCTATAATTATATGCATTTGGCCAAGTACTCTGTTATGTCTTTCTTCATTCCAGGCCAATAGAATTGTTTCCTGGTGGCAGTGATCATCTTCTGGTATCCTGGATGACCAGAATAGGGTCTTTTATGTAGTTCATCCAGTATGAACCTCTTCAAGTCGTCACAATCTGGAATATAAAACCTGTTTCTGTAAGTGAGCAGACCTCCTTTGGTCATCTGGTAGCCTTCATATTTTACTCTGGTGGGTTATTCCTGAAAGTATAAGGTCACAGTCTGAATGAAGGGATCTATTTCTTGTGCATTTTTTATTCTTTCCTTGACATCTATCTCGCAGGTGCTCACTGCTTCCAGGTGAATTTTTTTCATGCTTCTGCTAAGGGCATCAGCAACCCTATTTTATTTTCCTTTAATGTGTTTGATTTTAAAATCAAATTCACTAAGGAGGGCCATCCATCTAGCCTATCTAGCATTGATCTTTGGTTGATCAAACAGGTATCACAATCCACAGTGATCTGTCATAAGTACAAATTTTCTTCCCAGGAGGTAATGCCTCCACATTTTCAAGGCATGCACTATGGCAGCCAGTTCTAGATCATGGGTCACATAGTTGACTTCATTCTCGTTCAATTTTTGAGATTCATAGTAGATCACACTTACTTTCTGCATAAGGACTCCTCTGAGCCCTTTCTTATAGGCATCTGTTCACATGAGGAAGTCATCTTCTGGGTCGACGATTTTTAGCACGGGTGCATGGGTCAGTAGATGTTTCAGGGTTTGAAATCTTTCTTCACATTTCTGTGTCCACAGGAATTTTGTCCCCTTCTTCTGGAGGGCAGTGATTGGACAACCAATCTTGGAGAATCCTTCTATAAATCTCCTATAATATCCTGCTAATCCCATAAAGGATCTGATATCCCAAACATCCCTTGGGGTAGGCCATTCCATGATAGACCTGATTTTGTCAGGGTCCACTGCTACTCCTTCTTCGGATAGAACATGACCCAAGTAATGTATTTGCTTCTGGAAGAAGTCGCATTTGTTGAATTTAGCATAGAGCTGATGCTCTCTGAGTACTTGCAACACAAGCCTAAGATGTTCTTCATTCTCTTCTCTATTCTTAGAGTAAATTAATATATCATCAATAAAAACTAGCACAAATTTATCTATAAATTTACTGAGTACATTGTTCATCAAGCACATAAAAGTGGCAGGTTCATTGGTCAACCCAAATGGTACTACCACGAACTCATAGTGACCATACCTCGTCCGGAAGGCAGTTTTATGGATGTCTTCACCCTTGATTCAGACTTGATGGTATCCCGACCTCAAGCCGGTCTTTGAGAAAATATATGCACCTCCCAATTGATTGAACAGATCATCGATCCTGGGCAAGGGGTACTTGTTCTTTATGGTTACCTTATAGAGTTCTCTATAATCTATACATAGTCTAAGGGTGTCGTCCTTCTTTTTCACAAATAGGACTGGCACTCCCCATGGAGACACGCTGGGTTGAATATAACCCTTATCCATCATTTCTTTTAATTGCAATTTGAGTTCAACTAACTCGGGTGTGCTCATTCGGTAGGGTGTCCTAGACACCGGCACTGCTCCCAGTGCGAGTTCTATCGAGAAGTCTATGTCTCTTCTCAGAGGTAGACCCGGTACCTCTTCTGGAAACACATCTCTGTATTCTCTCAGGGTAGGATGGTCTTCAAGGCTGGGTTTGTCACCTTCTATGGTTTTTGACACCTGTATTGCATATAGGGGACATCCCTTTCGGCAATACTTTCTCATTTGCAGAGCTGATATTTGTCTCACCGAGACAGGTTTTTGGATCCCTTGAAGGGTCATCCTTTTTCCTTCTTTGCTAACACATTCTAAGGTTTTATGGTAACAGTCCAATCTGGCTTTATGGGTGGCTAGCCAGTCCATTCCAATCAACATATCATATGATCCGAGGGGTAATACGTTAAGGGTTGCTTGGGTGGGAAATTCACCCAACATCAATTGGCAGGCTGGTATGACCTCTGCTACCCTTCTTTTGATGTCAGTGGCTAACTGTACCAATCATGGTTTGGTTTGTTTTTGTGGCTGTAGTTTACACTTATCAATAGCTTTAAGGGCTATATAACTCAAATTTGAACCAGGGTCAATCAAAATAGACACTAGATGGTTGGAGATCATACCTTCTATCTCCACCACTGAAGCTTGATGGTCAGCTTGGTTATTATCCAAGGCTGCATAAATCTGTAGCACACTCTTGGCCACCTCATTGACTGTAGTAGCTTCTTGGATGTTATAAATCCTCCGACTATTATGTTGTCAGTGTAGACAATCTCTCAGGATATGTTCTTCTCCACAACCCCAGCATTTCAAAGGTTCTCTCTTTGGGTTATCAGTCTTTACTGGTACAGGTCCAGAAGTTTTACTTCTGCCCGATGAGGGAAAGTTCTGTTGGAGTACACTCCATGCTGGAAAGTTCATTCTTGGGTTCTTCTTATAGTTCTTAAATCCTGGGGATTTAATCCCCTTTTTCTGAAATCTTGAACTATTCTTTGGTTTCCATCCTTCACGAGGTTTTGCTCGATGTCCATACTATTCCTGACAATATGTTGCCTTTCGAATAGTGCCTTCTAGGATCTTTGGCTCATCAAATTCAATTTTGTTCCGGTAGTCCTTAGGTAGCCCACTGATGAAGCATTGCACCTTTTCCTTTTCTACTTCTATATAAGGCACATATCTCAACAAGTTGAGGAATTTGTTGACATATTCCTCTATAGTGAGTTGCCCCAGTTTGAGTTCATAAAACTCTTTTGTCTTCTCGTCGAAATATTTTTTCGACAAATACTTCTTCCGGAAGTATTTCTGAAATTGTTTCCAGGACAGATCCTCTTCATGAACCCCTTTCACATTCTTAAGATCTTCCCACCAAATGGAAGCCTTTCCGTTCAGATTGAAGGTGGCTACTCGGGCCTTCAAATTTTCTAAAAAATCATGGACTCTGAAATATTTCTTTAGTCCAAGCAGCCAGGCCTCTGCTTCCTCTCCCTTCTTTATCTCACCATCGAAGGAGGGTGGTTTGGCCTTTCTGAATTCCTCAAATTTATGACCCTTGGAAGTCTTTTGCTTCTTCTATTTTCTTCGAGAATAGGAACTGGTTCTGCTGCTGGAAGAGTCTTCTAAATCGCTAGCTTTCTTCTCAGAGGACTCACTCAGAGTTGGTCCCTTACCTCTAGGGTGGACCTTTTTCGAGGTGCTCCTCTTAGTGTGGCCACTAATATGACCATATTTTTGAGCTTCAGGTTCATGCTGCATTTGTCTTTGCAGATCGAATAAACTCTGCAGTAAAACTGTGCTAATTTATGTTTGCTTTTCTTGTTCTTTAATCATCCTTTCATTGTCGTCCTTGCATATTTGCAATTTGACAATGAGACTCCTCACAATCTCAGCTAGATCTGTAGGGGTCCCTATTTCCCTTCTTTCATTAGACTCTTCATCTCTATTGTGGTAGCCCTCTCCCACCTCTTGTTGAGTCACCATTCTCTGCGTCTACAAATTCCCACGGCTAATCATCCGCATGGGTGAAAAAGACAAACGCTAGTTGTTAGTCAATAGTTAGATACATTTTTATAACCTGCGCAAAAATTCATAATTCTTTCGCATGCATACACAGTCGGGCTCTTATTTTAAAACTTTGATCCTTTGAATATAAAAGGGTTTAAGATAGAGGGTTACTCCTCTTAGGAGTGTTCCAAACGGAGCTTCTCCACAACTCGTTCATGAGCCCAAGAAATCCAAGTGCTATAACCATGCTCTGATACCAATTTGTCACATACCTACTACGGAAATTAAAACTTTTCGCCCCTTTTCTTATTTTCTCCGAAGAATAGAATTCCTCGAGTCCCTTCGGGACCTGATATAGACCCTTCCATCCCTTAACCGCACTCATCTGATCGGCGGTTATGGCCACAGGCCTAACCAATAGGGTGTCCTTTCGCTCTTCGTGACTCGGTGCTACCAAAGCGTCGAGTTTTTTGACTCTAATAAACCCTGAAAGGCGATAGTTGACTTCCTTTTGACACTTTTCACTACTCGCAGCCTCGCCGGTTGAAGTGTTGAGCTCTCGTACTCTTCTTCTCCGAAGTCTCGAGATGCAAAAGTCAACGATGGTTTGACTTCCTTTTCGCACTTCTCGCAACTCGCAACCTCGTGAGTTAGGGCATCGAGCCTTCGTGCTCCTATCTCATGAACCTCCAAGACACGAAAGTCAGCGATGGTTTGATTTCCTTTTCGCACTTCTCGCAACTCGCAACCTCACGCGTTGGGGCATCGAGCCTTCATGCTCCTATCTCGTGAACCTCCAAGACGTGAGAAGTCAACAGAATGTTGACTCCTTCCCAGGCGACGCGTGTCCACCTGTCGACCACGTGGGCCCCACCTGATGGATGTGCCACGTGTTCTCATGAGCCTCGGCTCTCGGCACTTCACGACTTCTACGGTCAAAAGTGGCCCCTTCCAACCTCCGAACCCCCGAACTCCCGATATACAATATCTCCATGGAGTTTTGATCCAACATTCCTCCCGTTCCTGGATTCAACGGTTCAGATTTTCCTCCTCGCGTTTCGCACTTCGCGACTTTGTGGGTTGAAGCACCCAACCCTTGCGCTCTCTTCTTACGAAACCCCGAGATGCGAGATCTCGAACTCGGACCTCTTTCGGACTGCACCAACCCTAACCGCCTTGCAACTCTACAAGATCCAACGGTTATCGGTTGTTCGCCACTTCTATCGCGAAGTGTCTCTGCTGTCTGTTTCTTCTCTCTTCTACACGTGTCCGAATGTACATTTTCGACGACCCAAATCTATTTCTCTCCAACTAATCTAACGGTAGTTGTAGCTCTTCCTTGAGCATGCACTTCTCTTCCTTCTCCTTGGAAGATTTCTTAAGTATCAAAGGTCTTGGCCTTCACTTCTCCTCTGCGACCTTCGCAGCTATGGCTTCGTGCACAAAATGGCACTATCCCTCCTGAGCTTCTCTACTCTGAAGCTGTGAAATAATTCCTCGACCTCTGTGAATTCCTACAGGGTCTGTGCATCCGACCAGGTGCTATCTGTCCTAAGATTCATCAACTATGAGGGACTTGGGAGATTTTTGCTCTTTCTCCTGGGTTTGACTCTTAAAAGAGACTTCAGCACATCTATTTCTCCCCTTCATCAAGACTAGGACTTGAGTGGGTCTCGGTCTCTATTTACTTTACAGGGAGCCTGTGCATAACTGCACTATCTCTCCTGAGCTATGCCTCGGCCAATATGGCCACTTCTCAGAAGACCACAGTCTTATTCCCTTCAGGACTTGCACCCCTATTCATGAGGGCTTAACACTCATCTATCTCCCTACATATCTAACGGTTGTCGAGTTTTGTAGCTAAGATCTGATGGCTCATATCGGTCCCAATGCCACGCACTCTCCCACTGCTCCCTAGATGTGGAAAAACCAACGATCCAGATATTCTTACGGACCTTAGGGATCGAAGGTCCTGGTCTCTTCGCTACTCGTGAAAACAAAGGAAAGGGGTTGAGGCATCTAACACCCCCTCTTCTCCTTCCAATATAACGGCCATGAGTGACCGCAGATCTTTCGACAGGATCTCGCCCGTCAAACGATGCTTATCCCTACACAACCATCTCGGGATTTCAAGAGGATCATTCCTCCTCGTGTAGGGTTACTAAGGCCTTGCGCCTTCACATCCTCTTTTCAAGTTCTGGATGGGATTTTCAAGGAGGGTATCTCTATGGGGAGGTTTACCCAGGGTACTATCTGAGGCAGATAAGGGTATCTCTATCTCGAGAACCAGACGTGAAGTCTGAATTAGATCAATATGCATATAAATAATGATTTATGAAAACATAATCCATACGTAGTCTTTCCATTATAAACTTGCAACTACCAGTACTGATCAAAACACCATACAGAGATTCTTATACTAAAATCATTCACAATTTCACAGCTTATGAGCATAAATGTCAGAATATATACATTTCAAGATGCCAGAAGCAAAACACTTATCAGAAAAACATCAGAGGTTATGCAACTGCTAAGAGGGGTGCTCATTTCCACCCAATTGTAGGCTCAGCGACTCCCAATGGATTTACCACTAGCCACCCCCGAGCTAAGACCACGATACTGCGAGACTGCATCTTTGTTTTCCAGTGACCGAGAATGAAGGTTACTCTCCTTCTTCTTCGCTATCACTCACTCTGCATATATTTCCAGAGTTCTTCCTCCCTCGCGTCTATGCCCTGATTGCCCACACCTCCTACCTTTTTCCTTTCCGATGAGGTTGCGTGTGGCACGATCCCCCTCGCGGTGGTTAGGTGTCAGGACGGTCCACGGATGGGTGGTTTACCCCCATCCCCTCATTACGCATGAGGATCCATCCACCTACCAACCTGCGAGTAATTAATTTCGGGCCAGCGAGCCGCTCTTAGTTCTCCAGGCCAGTGAAGACCAAATACGGTATCGGTTTCAGTGGAAGTTAACGCCACCATTCCAGGTGCCTTACACCACCTTTATCCAGCCATCATGGTCTCTTTTTCAGCATATCCCCTCTCAGCAATCCTGCAATATATATATTCATAATATTATTGACATTCATCGACCTTTTTCATAAGGTCCATTCACATCAGACATTCACATTTCTGAATTCGCCACAGTTCTTGGCTAGCATAGTTATTTTTACAAACTAGGGGAAACAGGGTGTTACACAGCACCGACTGGATGGAAGCACCTACTTCCACTTATACAAGAACCAACTTGTTTGAGAGCACCAACTCTATAGTTTCTCTAGCACCCACTAGAAGGAAGCACCAACTCCCTAAGTGTTCCAGCACCGACTGGATGGAATCACCTACTTCCACTTATACAAGCACCAACTTGCATATAGAAAACTCTGTGTTTTCCCAAGCACCACCCTGCCACCCTATTTTCTAGCCACAACTAGATGGAAGCTACAACTCCCAATATTCAAGCACCAACTCGAATATCAGAGGACAACAGTCCTCCCTAGCACCACCCTACCTCCCTTATTATAAATAAATGATTGAATAACCAATAACACAAATAAATTGATTCTTACAACTTCTTCTTTTTTCTATAAATCTGGTCTGCTTCTAACTGTTCTGCAATTTTTCTCTTTCTCTGTCTGTTCTGCAATTATGCTCTGCTTCAAGTTGTTCTGCAATTCTTCTCTTCCTCTGTTTGTTCTATAATTCTGCTCTACTTCAAGCTATTTTGCAATTCTTCTCTTTCTTCTGTCTATTCCTCATCTGTTACTCATCTCTGAGTTTTATCTCACACTGCGCATATTGTCGGTCTCACACTGTGCATACTGTAATTTTCCCTTTCTTACAGTTCAACTCATTTTTCATTCAGAACAACCAACCCTTCATAGTCATGGCATCTCCATTTTATCCTATACCTCCTATTCAATTACACCTTGAATCTCCAAGAAAACACATCAGCAACTGAATCGCCAACTGTCCAAGAATCATGATTCGGTTCTGCTAACTGAATCGTAACTGATCAATTACCTGTGAGGTGAAACAGTAACCCTTCGATCAAGTTTCCAATTAACCAATACCATTGGATTAAATGCATAGGATTTCGTGTTTATCTCATATACCCACTAGTTGTGACCGAGCGCTAAACATAATTTGAATTTCGTGATTTTGCATCTTGGCATTCCTGTGATGAAGGGTCTCGACACTCCAAGTCGCGATCGTCGAAACTCTGAGATGGAGCTTAGCACCGCTATCTTCTTCCCCTCACGTGACCACCTGTGGTGACTATAGGCTATGCCAAAAGGCACTTTGTATTTCGTGAACTTATGAGCTTTATCAAGCCTGATCCACAGTCAATATCTCCAATGATCCGACGGTCCAGATCTCATTGTGATCTCACATATTGTGATTCCTGTGATGAAGGATCTCGATACTCCAAGTCGCTATCACCAAGACTTTGATATGGAGCTTAACACCTCTAGCTTCTTCCTCCATATTCCACAGATGTAACCACTGGTTGTGACCATAGCCTTATTCGAAAATGCATTTCCCACTTTCGTGTCTCACGTATTCTGTGATGAGTCCTCTCGACTCTCAATGTCATGAACTCTGAAATAGAGCTTGGCTTCTCTAGCTCTGCTCTCAAGCTCTCGACAATGTGAGCATGAGATATGACCACTCGCCACTCAAACTAGCACTTCGCTCCTTTGACTTTCCAGTTAGCGAAACGTTAATCCCTTCCCACATGTCCCTCTTGGATCAATGGTCAAGATCTTATCGCGATTTCGCAACTTCATGGGCCTTTGTCATGCCTAATCAACGGTCCACGATCTTGATGATTCGACAGTCCAGATCTTTTCATGATCTCGCATATCGCAGTTCCCACACCATGCTCCATTGACTCCTCCAATGTGCAAGTCAGCCAAATTCCAATCACTTGCCATGTTTCCTATGACTCCAACGGTCAGGATTGTTATCGCGATTTTGCATATCATGAGTTCGAACCTCCTTCCTTTGGATTTCCCGATCTGCGAAACTCCGAAACGAAACCTTTTTCATGATTTGACTGTTTTCCTCCTTCTGATCTTACACTGTTGATCTTTCCATTATCACTACACTACTGATCATGTTGATTTTTTCCATCAATGACAAACACGCATGCTCTGCCTTTGTCTAAAAACATGCCAACAAATGGAACTTCGACAGAAGAAGACTTTGAGATTATTAAATTTGTTGAAAATAGTGCCCCGTTTACCATGCTAATAGGAAAACCTTGGATTGATAGAGATCAAGCCAGACGAAAGGAAGAAGAAAGAGTTTTGGAACAGAAGAAGCAAGAGTTAAAAGACTTTATGACCAGAAGAATCGCGCACTTGATTGAGGAACAGAAGAGCATATCGTAGATATTTAAAATGAGAAACCCAGATGTCGGAGTTAAGAAAACACTAGAGGATCCTCAGGATATTGAATTACCTATCCCAAACACAAAAGAAGTATTATCCAGAAACCCTAGGAAATAATTTCAATAGCGCGAAGTAACTAAGCCCAAAGAAGAAAAGAATTAGCATGAGAAAAGAATTACCGAGACGAAGCTCATTGGAAAGAAGGCTAGAAAGTTAAGAAAGAAAAGGGATAATACTGAAAGGTTATAGGAGGTTCTAAAGGAGACTTCGTAGAAAGAAAAATTGTAGAATTGGAGCTCCGCCAAGATATCAGAACATCGACACATGGCACTTCACCATGATGAAGCTATATAGCCATTGGGGCTGATATATCCGTTCGACTTCCGCTCTGAATGGACAGAAAATAAATAAAGGTTCGTCATCCAACTGTTGGACCGTGCCATAACGGATTGAACAAGATTTAATGGAGGCTCATACCCATTGCAAGCCAACCATTGTCGATTTACCTATTTATCTCATCGCGCCACGCACCGAGAACACTTTTTCCAACTGAAAATTCGAGCCCAAAGCCTAAGCCAAGTTTATACAATGATCATTGTGTTATCGTTCTCTATCTCATTACCGTGTCTGAGTTATTCCCTGATCCTACGAATTGTTTATCCTGAGTGCGTATGTCGAAAGCATTGAGCACTGCAGAGAAATTTGTTGAAGAGGTTTTGATCAACTTGATGACATAGAGAGTCATGTCAGAGTGAGGGTTGTCTACAGTTGTGTTATCGCCCTATAATTTATAGGATCAACTGGTGGCTGGAATGTTATCTCTCTCTAGTGTTTTTGTTTGTCAAATGATTTTTTCATTCTGCAAATAATTTGAGAAAAGAAACAAAAAGAAAAGAAAGAAAAAAGAAAGGAAAGAAAAAGAAAAGAGAGCATAAAAGAATTTCAATAAGAGCCCCATGCAATAACAGTGACTTGGTCCATACCTTTCAAGCATGGCCAAGTTCTTTTTAAATTGAGGTTGATAGGATTAGTGAATAATCTTGGCTAAACTGTTTAATCTTAGCCAAAGGATCTAGGGTAGTTAGTGAATAAATCTGGCCAGACTATCTAATATTGGTCAGATAGCCCGAGGGTAGAGTAATTTCTTATCCCAACAGTTTAATCTGGGTTAATTGTCATAGGAAGTTAGGTTAGAACATAGGCTAGTTTGCTTTACTTCAATAAAACCAGCTTGATGATCAAGGTTGCACCATGTTTTGGATGCTCGAAAAGTTGTTTCCCTAACCCCTTGGTGATGTTAAATGTAAAAGCTTGAGAAAAACCCATGAGGTTGCACTTATCCTAAGTTCTCTGGGTGCATATACTTCTTGCACCCACATTTATGCACCACTCAAGTATCAACTGTCCAGATTATTGCGCTCAGATCTACGGTGGACAATATTTTCGGACCCCTCCGATCGTTCTACCTTTAACGGAAGGGGGGGGTCCGGAATCGTTGATAATGCATACGTGCATCTGGATGGCCCAGGTTTTTGTGCTTAAATCTATGGTCCACATTGCATTCTAGACCCCCCCATCTGTTCTACCTTTAATGGAGGGGGGGGTCCAGAATGTGTGATAAAGAGCACACCCAGATCTGCGGTCAGAAGGAAAGCACACAG
>ML787268.1:201943-212582 GCA_009831015.1 Picea engelmannii
GGGGGGTTCTAGAATGGAATCTTACTCTGGCGAGCCCCTATCTATACGTGGCATGAATATACTGGTCATGAATCCCACCTCCTCTCACTGCCTGACATATCACATCACCTCCTGACGTCATCATCCACCTTTCCAAAAGAGTCACATCCCATAAACTCTGTCAGTCCTTCCCCCTCATTCACTCGTGGCAAGCCCCCTCACCATAATCTTTCCCCCAATCGATAACCACCACATCAACCATCCATATCCCTCAGTCGCTGTCACCTACCATCTCACACTCTAAGTGACCCGTTGGCCATTTATTACTGGATAACCTACCCATTAGCCAGCTAATTTGTCCCCCGCGCCCAACGGATACCCGTTTACTCAAAATTACCCTCACCCTTCTTTCCTCCACCATTCACCCGCTCATTGCACCAAAGAATTTACCCCATTTTTTTCTCCGTTATAGTCAGTCGCCCTCACCTACAGTCATCCCCGCTAACATTGTTTTACTTGCAAGTATTATTACAGTAATGCCACCAAAATCCAAATGAACAGAAGGAGAGGAGAATCTGTTTCTCCCGCCTCCTGTCGATCTCGACAGGATCCCACTGGCCGACAAAGACTACTTAATCATAGACACTAAGTGCGATTTTGACTTCACAGACTTTCAATCATGGCTTAAAGAAGTCTTCCTAGACCAAAGTGATGAAATTTGACTCTAGGAGTCCAACCTACCCCTATATCTCTTCCCTCAGATTCACCATTTTCCAGAGTTTGCACTCAAGTGCCAAGCCCACTATATCCCTGAGCAAAGAGCCATTGTATCTTCCTCTGGGGAAGTTCTTTTCCTCATCACACCAGAAGCCATCGAAAAAATTCTGCAAATATCCCGAGCCGACTCCGCATCACCTTTTAACCTTGAAATCCTTACAGAGTTATACCAGAAAATGACTTTCCCTCAAAGAGATCAAATATTTGAGCTTTTTCTTCCACAGTCTGCCCAGCTCCCCGCTACAAATCCCCCTTACCCTTCTTCCATGTTCTCAACCAAAGGAAACCATATTATCACGTCCCTATGCGCCTTGTTGGGATATTATTCAGATCAGTGGGTAGATGAACCCATTCTGGGATTTTTGTCTATTTTCTCCACCGATGAGAATCCTACTACACAGTTCGACTTCAGCACATTCCTGGCAAACAATATTCGTGAGCAATTTGTTAATTTCACCATAGAAGGCATGTTCCAGTATTGTTCAATACTGGCGTACCAGTTCGTTTTCTTCCAAGTGGACAAATTTTCTTTTTCCATGCAGAAGATGGATGGAGATGGCAGACCCCAGGTAGTGACCGCATGGACTTCCCTGCTCAGACATAAATCCATGGACTTCAGTTTCAAGCATTTCATTGATCATTTCTACCACCCAGTGGTAAGTATGCTCAGTGGCATAATGACGATTACCCGGGATTAATGACGAAGTTCAGAGGATCCTACATCTCTCGGATCATACAAAGACTAGTGATTGGTACTTGTACCAAGATCACACCGAGATCAGAGTCTATGGGTGCGAGTTGGCCCCATATAAACTGCCCAAATACTTACCTGTCAGAATTTTTTCTCTGAAATACATAAGGCAGATGATAAACTCTGATGATATTCACTTTGTCTCTCTAAAGAAAAAGCAACAACTCAGAATCAAAGGGAAGATTGGCTCTTTCATCTGCAAAAATCGAGGTGTCGGGGAGGAAGCAGATAGGCTGCTAAAGGAAATGAAATTCTTCATGAGTTTTACGTGGCACTACGATCCGTGTGGGATTATTTCCGAGATGAGGGTGAAAAACAAGAATATCCCGTATGTCCATGAATCTAGGCCTGAGGTCGAGAAATTTGCAAACCAGACAGGATGGGAACCAAACACTTTGGTTGAAATAGAACAATAGGACCCCCCAGTCACTGTATCACAGACAACCACACCACAGGCTCTAAAGGAGAAAATGCCTAGGCAGGATTTGTCACCTCATGTCACTGAAGTGTCATTAGAAGAATTTTGAATGCACACCAAGAGGCCCAAAACTAGTCCAGCTCCTGACCCAGCTGGAGAAAAATAAGTTCCTTCTACTACAGTGGCAAAGGTTGATAGGCCGCCCCTCAGCACAAGCATCAAGCATATTATAACCACTATGTTACCAAAGAATCCTATAGATACTCCACCGATCAACCAACCAGGCAAGATAGGTCCGAAGCTCAGTATCTTTGAGAAATATGATCTGATCAAGAAAAAGAATCAGACTCTGACCAGCAGCACATACACCCAATTCTGGAAGCAGGCGTCATCTGCACAACACAGGTTTCTATCGGCATTTGACACAGAGAAGGGCAGAATGCACATGGCATTCCTCCAAGCACAAGTACCAGACCCAAAGGTAATCACTTCCTCCAAGCACAACTACCTTCAGGAACTCAAATCTTCTTATCAAACCAGCTTCTCCAAGGAAAAACAAGTGTCAGACCAGCTCAAGCAAGAGTTACAACAGCTCTGGAAGCAAACAGTGGCAGGTAAAACACTGGTCGAAGTTAAAGAAAGTGTCTAGACAGACATCACCAAGTCTATGAATGAGATATGGCCAATGATATAGATTATCTTTGAGCAAAATGAATTGTTGCAGAGAAGCAAACAAGCCATTGAGAAGATCAGATCAGAATTGGGAGAGATGCCCACACAGGCTAATGAAATCATCAGGTTCCTAAATTCTAAAACCAGAGAGGAATTGCAAGAGTTGAGAATTGAGGATAGAACAGAGACCATCCTCGAGGTCAAGAGAGTCTTGACCAAGAGAGGACCGATGCTACAACTGGAAGAAAAGGTTCAGGCCATGGACCAAGGTGTACAAAGGTTTTTCAGCAAGATTGAAGCTCTACAGAAGAAAGGTCTTCCTGGTCTGAAGGTGATAAACGACAAACTGATGACACTCCCAGACTACAAAAAGAGACTGGCTGATGTGGTTAAGGACAGTTCAAAGTTTTCAGGAATTCAAGGTAGCATCACTGGCAAGGCATTCCTACAGGCACTTCAGTTGGACATCAGCATTCAGCATGAGATCCGGTATATCTTCATCACCAAGCCTACTTTCGCCAAGTACACAAAAATGGATGAAGTTTATCAAAGGCTACTCAAAGTTAGCGTTCCCAGTCATCTTTGATGGGAAGAACTTTATGACCTGATCGAGTAGTAGATGATCTATCCCAACCCAGTTAGTTATTCATTCAGATGAGGTCATGCAGAGGCCTCCCCAATGACTCACCCAGAAAACAACATGCAGTTGCGACACATCATCAAACAGTTCCTAGATTTCTATAGATTGTTAAGTTAGTTAGGTTAAAAATAGATTTACCACGTCCTGATCTTTAATGACAGGATCGTTTGTAATTTTGGATTATAAATACTTCACTTTTCGAAGTATTGAGGGTTGATCTTTACGCCCTGCGAGCTATCATACTGTAATATTTTTCAAGAGATCTTCCATTAATACAAAGAGGCATTTTTATAGGATTCTTACGTGTATTCACTGGTGATGTTTTTCTTTCTAAGTTTAATGTTATTCTCGCTTAGTTATCACTGTGTTTGCTAAATCCAATATTTGAAAGTAATGAATGTTGCAAGATTTATCTTTGTATACCCTGTTTCTCACTTTGAAAGATTTTTATTTCTTATCTTCTGATTTTATGGTAAAGAAATTCTTAATTGCTTCTTTATTGTGACTGGCCTTCTCACCTTTTTCTACTATTTCTCATTTATTCTACTAAAAGAATCCAGTGATTATATTATCTCGCCCTGTGAAAGGTTTTCTTTGTTTTCTGGTTTGGATTTCATTCTTATGACACAGACCCCATAGCCCAATGGATGTGTAAACTATCTCAGCCAACCCAACAATACACTACAACATCAAAACCAACTTATTTATTTACCTAGCCTAATATTTTAAATTTGAAACATATCTAAATCATATAGAGAGATCCCTCTCTGAAGGTCGTAGGGCTAGATCCCATCTTCGAAGCGGTTGGATAAAGTTACCCCTCGTAGATTTGTTCTTTCTAACAACCTCTAGGAAATTTACAGGGGGTTAACATAGTGGCAACTCCACTGGGGAAAGAACTGAACAAATTCCCAACTCACATCTTCTTTTCCCTAGAAGAAAAACTTGCTTCTGAAATATTGCAAATCTGAGAAAGAAGTAATGTTCAGAGGTTGTTAAAAATCGGTGCATTTTGTCTTTAGATTCATAAAACTAAAAATTATATATATATATATATAAATCAAAAAGAAATTTGGCTCCCAAAAGAGTTTATACTCGATCTCACCCAGACCCAGAACCTGCGATAGCAACAGATAATCCAGAACAGTTGCTCAGGAAAAAGACCATTGCTAAAGGTTCAATAAGACATAATCCCCTTCAGAAGTCCCCTTCTCTTCCAGAGGAGCTCGTTGCCATTCAGGATCTCGACTTCGACATCTTTTTCGAACAAATCCTATTCAGAACAAAATCTGATAGCTTTGTGGCTGAAACTATCCTAGACCCAACCGTCTTACAACCCCGGACTCCTGAAGTTCTATCTCCCACTGCTAAACCTCAAACCACTAACTCTATGCAAGCTATCCCCTCCTCACCCTCGTCTTCTTTCACCACTCCATCTATCATCCAATTTATTTTCCCGCCCCCTCCGCCTATCATGGAAGCCAGATATGCTCCCTTAATGTTGGCCGCACCTCTCCATGCTATGCCCCAAGACTATCAAATGAGACTTCCACAGTTCAATGGAACAGGACCTTTGAGTGCTCAGCAACACATTGATAAAATGAATGATTATTTCGACCTACAGGAAGTAGATGAGGCTGATGTTCAAATGATATTGTTTGCCCAAAGTTTGACCGGTGACGTTAAAAAATGATATAAAGGTTTATGTGCTACCTCAGTCCTTGACCTTACCGCATTTCAAATAAGTTTTCTAGACAGATGGGAGGTAAAGAAAAATCATCTCCAAATATTGTCGGAATACGAAAGTATCAGAAGGAATCAAGGTGAGACGGTACAAGATTACTGCATCCGTTTCAATAACCTATACAATGCAATTCCAGCCGATATTAAACCTCCACAAGCCTTATCATTGATAAATTTCCCTGATGGTTTTGACGTCGATATGTCGTATCAATTAAGGGAAAGAAACTCCACCACCCTGGAGGACATGCAGAAAAGTGCAATAAGTGTGGAGGCCAACCTGTTAGCAAAAAGGGTGTGACAGAGGACAGAGAGGAGAGTCACAATTAAAGAGGAACCTTCCATGTCAACCTTCAATTCCAAATTGGATTCCTTGGCCAGAGCAATGGAAAGAATGATGGAGAGACTTACTGTATCCGAAAGAAACCCTCCTAGAGAAAACCCACCAGCTCCACAAGTTCAGAATCCTAACTTCAGAAGAAACCCTCCTCAAATTAGGCAAAGAGATCCTAGGGATCAAAGGGAACAGAGAGGTCGGGATCAACAGATCAGACCTCCCCTACAAGAAAATTATGCCAATGAAGGAGAGGAAGTAATTGAAGAACTAGAAGATACTCACATAAATCTCATGTGCATTCATGATAACAAAGCTATTTTCCTTACCCAGGAAGAGCAAGAACTTTTTCTTCTCAATCAAACAAAGGTAAGTGAAGAAGTTGAAGACGTCGAACAGCAAGCATTCGAAAATGCTATTTTGGAGGTACACCGGCAGTACAATATGAGAAGTAAAAAGACATACAGAATTTCTCCAAAAAAGGTGACCGAAACAAAGAAGACAAGCGAAACCCAAAAATCCCCTGAGCCTTCTGCCGAGAAGAAACCTGAGAAGGGTAATGTTGAAGTTCCAGCAAAAAGAAACCTTACTATTCTGAAAAAATCATCGCAATCTGAGGTTTCGTCAATTAACCCACTAGATACTTCTGGCTAGAAGATTGTGGTGGACAAACCAGAATTGTTGAGCCAAAGCAAAGCACCTACACCTTTCATCCTCGAAGGGGAATTAGCCAAAGTAAAAATTCCCATTCCACTTTCCGAGATGTTGAGAAAAGACGCTTACCGTTTACAGGTGATTAAAGTGCTGACCATTGAACCTGATATAGGTACGAAGGCCTTAACCATTGGATCAGCGAATCATTCAGATACTGTGAACCTTACAAATGATCAACCTGAACTCCTGTTCGGACCTGAAGTGGATGTTTAGACCGACAATGGTGTTGTTGCTCCTTTTTACATCAGCCTTAATATACACGACCTGATTCTGCATAATGCTATGTTAGATTCGGGTGCTTCCCATAATCTGATGCCTAAAGCAGTGATGGAAAAACTGGGACTTGAATTTACCAGGACTTATAAGGGCTTGCACTCTTTCAACTCTAGTAAAGTTAGATGTATCGGTTTAATCAAAGATCTGTGTATCACCCTAGTTCAGATTCCTGGAAAAAGCATGGTCATGGATGTTTTAGTTGCAGATATTCCCCCAAAGTATGGTATTTTTTTGTCCCGGTCTTGGGGGGCCAAGTTAAAAGGTACCTTGCAGTTGGATATGTCGTATGCCACTGTCCCAATTTTTGGGCAACAAAGAAGGCTATACAGAGAAACATTGATGAAATACATGGTCAGTAGCCAAGAAAAAACACATAACTATCCTCTGTACTCTGCACATTCTAACCTGGATTCCTTTATCCTATATAACGAAGGTGACATGGGAGAACAAATCATTCAGCTGGAAGAAGATACATCTGTTTCGGATGCAGGCCAAGAAATCGTTAAGACAGAAAGAAAGAAAAATGTGATAACGGAAGAATTACCAGCAGATTTCTGGAGCATGGATTTTGATGGAGCTGTAAGCAAAGAAGGAGCTGGAGCAGGAGTTTGGTTGCACAATCACATATCCAGGTATTCGGAAAACCATTCTTACAAATTAAATTTTCAATGCACTAACAATATCACCGAGTATGAAGCATTGATGCTCGGTCTGAAACTTTTAAAAAGGGTTGGTGCCAAACAAATTATGGTAAGAGGTGATTCCGAGTTAATAATCAAGGAAATTAAAGGTGAGTATGCAGCAAAACACCCCCATATTAGAGCTTATAGGAATGTTGTTCTGGATGCCCTTAAATGTTTCACTGAAGTTGACTTGTAGGTGATGCCTAGGGGACAAAATATTTTAGCAGACGGGTTAGCTACGTCAGCAGCCACATGCAAGATTCCTTTTCGTTCCACCCGCCTATACATGATAGAGGTGAAGTGCAGACCAACTGTTCATGACAACATCAGATACTGGAAGGTATTTGGTAATGATGATCAAATTGAAGACTTTCTGCAATGTAAAAATGATTTCGAGTGTACAAACATAGACTTAGAAAATGAAGATGAAAACGTAAAAAGATCTGATTTTGAAAATAGTGTAAATAGCATAGATTCAGGAGAGTTAGGTGATGATGAGATGGAAGTTGATATTTTTCATTTGAAAAGTAATGTTTTACCTAGGGGTTTGGTTCCTTTAGAGGACTTGTTTGATTTTAATGATGTAGCTAAAAAACCAAAAATTGAAGCCAGTGGTCAAGAAGTAGAAGATTGTAATATAGGGACAGAAGAGAAACCTAGGATGGTGAAACTTTCCAAATCATTACCCCCTGAGCAGAAACTCAAATACATTGAGATTTTCAAGGAATATTCAGACATATTTTCCTGGGGTTACGAGGACTTGAAAGCTTATGATACCAGCATCATACAACATAGGATTCCAATAAAAGAAGATCAAAAACCTTTCAGACAGAAACTTAAGAGAATCAATCCCAAGTTACTTCCGCTGATAGAAAAAGAAATCAAAAAAATGTACGATGCTAAAATCATAGTCCCATTATGGTTTTCCAAATGGGTTTCAAATTTGGTCCCAACACGAAATAAATCTGGAGAAATCAAGCTTTGCATCGATTTTCGAAATCTGAATAAGGTCTCTCTGAAAGACAATTACCCCTTACCAAAAATGCACCACATATTACAAAGGGTAGTCAGATCCAGTCAAATCTCTTTACTAGATGGGTTCTCGGGTTATAATCAGGTCCTCATCCACCCAGATGACCAAGACAAAACCACTTTCACAACACCATGGGGTACTTTCATGTATGTGAAAATGCCCTTCGGTTTGATGAACGTTGGAGCCACTTTCCAGAGAGAGATGGACATCGCCTTTGTGGAAGAACTAGGCAAATTTATTGTCATCTATCTAGATGACGTAACTGTGTTTTCCCAATCTGATGACAAGCACCTACGACATCTCAGACAATTTTTTGAGAAATGGAGGAAATTTGGGAGTTCTTTAAATCCTAAGAAGAGCCTTTTCGGATTAGAGGAAGGTAAACTGCTAGGGCACATAATCTCTAAGGAAGGAATTAAAATAGACCCCAGTAGAATCGAGTCCATTCGGAAATTAGAACACCTAAAAAACATCAAAGAATTACAGTCTTTCATCGAAAAAATAAACTTTCTACGGAGATTCATACCCAACCTGGCTGAGCTTCTTAGAAACATCACAAATATGTTACAAAAAGGACACAAAAATAAAATGGGACACCGAGTCCAGACAGTCTTTTGAATAATTCAAACGTGCACTCACGCAGGCTCCAGTCCTGATTAGTCTTGACTTCACCAAATATTTTTATCTTTTTTCTTTCACCTCTGAACATACTATTGCGGCAGTATTACTACAGAAAAACAGTGAAGGGTATGAACAGCCCATAGCCTTTTTCAGTAAAGCTTTAAGAGATGCTGCTTTGAATTATAAAATAATGGAGAAACAAGCTTTTTCCTTGGTGAAAGCCATAAAATATTTTAGGGTATACATTCTCCATTCCCATACCATTGCATATGTTCCGAATGCGGTAGTAAAAGACATTTTAACCCAGGAAAATCCGGACGGACGAAGAGGAAAATGGATTGCTATCATTCTAGAGTATGACATAGAGATTAAGCCTATGAAACTGATTAAAGGTCAAGGTCTAGCAAAATTAATGGTTGAATCAAATTTCCATGCTCTTGACATTAATTTCTTAGCTGCAGCAGATGAACAAGGTGAGAAAGCGACTCCAAGCATGAGAGAGGTATTTATCAACTCTCCATGGTACGCAGACCTAATATTTGTTTTGCATAATTTACAAGCTCCCCCTGGTCTGACTAAAACTAAAGCTAGGTTTTTGAAGTTGAAAGCATTAAAATTTTTAATTTTAGAAGGCAATCTGTATTGGAAAGATCCTGGAGGTATTTTGTTAAATTGTCTATTGAAGGATGAAGCTGACAAAGTACTGGAGGAGTTTCATGCAGCAGACTGTGGTGGTCATCTGAACTGGAAGGCTATAGCCAACAAAATACTCAGAGATGGATTCTATTGGCCAACTTTATTCACTGATGTACATCATAAAGTGACTTTGTGTCATCAATGTCAGTTGTTTGAAGGCAAAAGGAAACTTCTTCCTCTTCCCCTGAAACCGATCTCCGTTGAGGCCCCTTTCCAGCAATGGGGATTAGACTTCATCGGGAAAATACATCCTCCTTCCTCGGGCCAGCACAGGTGGATTCTTACTACCACAGATTATTTTAAAAAATGGATTGAAGCAGTACCAAGCAGGCAAGCCATAGATTCTGTCATTATTAAATTTCTTGAAAACAATATTTTGTCTCGCTTTGGATGTCCTAGAAAGATTATAACTGACAATGCAGCTGCTTTTCGATCAAAGAAACTCATTGATTTCTGCAACTAGTACCATATTGGTTTGGGACATTCCACAGCTTACTACCCTCAGGGAAATGGGCTAGCAGAATCATCAAATAAAACTTTGGTAAACATCATCAAGAAAACTTTGCAGGAAAACAAGAATTCGTCGCATAACAAGTTGGTTTTCACGCTATGGGCTGACCGACTGACCAACAAAAGATCAATTGGTATGTCACCATATCAGCTGGTCTATGGCACAGAAGCAGTTTTTCCCACTTCCTTAGGAGTCCCTGTCATGAAATTACTCTAATACATGCAAGCCGTGCCAAACGACTCCCAAAGAAGGATCAGCCAGATGATCCATTTGCAGCAGTCCAAAGAAGAAGTATACAACAAGACCCAAGTAGTCCAAGAAAGCATTAAGAATATTTTTGACAAAAGAACCAAGGAAGATGATTTTGAGATAGGAGATTTGGTGCTGAGATGGGATGCCTGAAATGAAGACAAGGGAAAGCATGGCAAGTTCGATAGTCTGTGGAAGGGACCATACATGATTCAAGCATTCAGAGGAAATAACGCTTTCTTGCTAAAAAACGTTGATGGGACATATCTACTAGGAGGACCTGTAAATGGAAGAATGCTGAAACATTATTTACCACCTCAGTAGGGACTTGAAGTCACACTTTCCATTGTACATACCATTTTTATTTTTTGCTTGCAATTTTCTGAGTGAATAGCTTTGGTCAGTTGATTGAAGCCTGAAGAGAAGGGCCTAAGCCACCGACCACTGTTTTCCATTTTTCGAAAATAAAACCAATCAAGCAACGAAGGCGACTAGGGAGGAATTTTCAGAACATAAGGAATCAGGATTCTTGGCACTTCACAAGG
>ML787268.1:216550-238647 GCA_009831015.1 Picea engelmannii
ATCTTTGGAAGTTCTCAATGTGCTCGGTAACTGAACCCTTTTGCTTGAGATTTATCAATTGGCTAAAGAAGGTATTGCTCCTTGTATCCTCATAGTATGTTATCATTTCTTAAGTGAAAATTGTCCAAGTGACGAGTGATTTGTGAGAACAAAGCCATCGATACCATACAAATTGAGTAGGTTCTAAATATAAAGAAGCAATTCGTACCTTTTGTGTATGTGGCACATTATGGAGATCAAAGAATTGCTCCATCTGCAGTATCCATGTGATTGGGTCCTTGCCATCAAACTTCCTCATATCAATCTTAGGAATGTGGTTGGTATTCAAACCAAAGTTGGAGTTTCTCCATTCTTGATTCACCTTCCTTGTTTCCTCATTATGAATTTCATGGGATGCATTTTCACTTTCAGGTGTCTTCTCTATTACGAATTTTTTCAATACTTCCATGATCTCCCCTTTTAAACCCTCCATCATCTCTTATAGTTCATATTTTGTAACTATCTTCTTTTGCAAATCATTTATGTCCCTACGCATTTCTTCACCTTCATCAAGAGTCCAAGTAGGATTTTCTGGAGGCTTAGTTGGTGTAGAAGTTCCCTTTTTGGGTGGCATGCTGGCCAAGTATCACTTTTGAACCTTGATTTTGAGGTGGTTCTGCTAGACAATATGTCTTCTGTTGTATCTCCCAAGTTTCGGCCCTTCTGGGTATGAAACTTTATTTTATGTAGTTCTATGATATTTCTTCTCTGCAATGCCACAGGTTTGATCAAAATTGGATGTGCCAAGTGGAATTTACGGTAACTTCCCCACAACTTGTCATTTTTTTGTCCTTTCCAGGAGATCTCACTTATATAGATTTCCCCTCACAAAATAATTAATATAAAATTCTAAAACTCACACCTAAAATACTAAAGACTGTCCATGATCCAATGCAACTAGTCCCACTCAATTTGGATACTCTAGGAAGAAGTTATGATTGTTTTACCTAGAACACCTTCTTGAGACTAGTCAATAGGACTAGTCAAATACCCTATCTTACAAAAGGTGTATCTACAAATGTGAGATGACACAGAAGCTGAAATTTTTACCAAAGATACATTACTAATTTATCTAAATTTACTCCAGAGTGTAGGGTCTGAAACGTTACAGAAAAAATTTTATAGCGAAAATTCCACAATGACTCAATTCAGGATGATTCCAAAACCTTATCTTGTACAGGCTGTATCTCCGAAATTATAAGGCCTCAGGAGCTGAATTCTGAACCCAATGTACCTTTATCCATCTACTAAATATCTCCCAAGTTGTTCCTTCTGAAACATTTTAGAAACAAAGTTATAGTGAAAATGACAAGGTGTCTCAGATGTAGCAGCGAAACCCCAAGACCTTGAGCTCTAATACCATATGTTAAGAACCAAATATCAATATAGCATAGAAAAACCTCAGAAAAAGTACTCAACACCTTGAAAAAGAGATAATTTCAGATAATAATCCTCTTCGAGGGGGTAACCTCCTTTTACCCCACTTAAATGTTCAAGTACAAGATGATTCAAAATGAAAATGTCTCCTTGGTATATATAGGAGACTAGGAAGTATAATTACAACTAATGGCCTAAAGCCAACATAAATAAAATAACATTACTAATATAATATGCCCCAATTAAGGGGTAATGAGCCAATATTAGGGCTTAACATGCAATAACAGTGACTTGGTCCATACCTTTCAAGCATGGCCAAGTTCTTTTTAAATTGAGGGTATAGGATTAGTGAATAATCTTGGCTAAATTGTTTAATCTTAGCTAAAGGATCTAGGTTAGTTAGTGAATAAATATGGCCAGACTGTCCAATCTTGGTCAGGTAGCCCCAGGGTAGAGTAAGTTCTTAGCCCAACAATTTAATCTGGGTTAATTGTCATAGGAAGTTAGGTTAGAACATAGGCTAGTTTGCTTTACTTCAATAAAACCAGCTTGATGATCAAGGTTGCACCATGTTTTGGATGCTCGAAAAGTTTTTTTCCTAAACCCTTGGTGATGTTAAATGTAAAAGCTTGAGAAAAACCCATGAAGTTTCACTTATCCTAAGTTCTATGGGCGCATATACTTTCCGCGCCCACATTTATGCACCGCTCAAGTATCAACGGTCCAGATGATTGTGCTCAGATCTACGGTGGACAAATCTTTTCGNCCCCCCCCCCCCCCCCCCCGACCATTCTACCTTTAACGGAAGGGGGGGTCCAGAATCGCTGATAATGCATATGCGCATCTGGACGGCCCAGGTTTCGGAGCTTAAATCTACGATCTGCATTGGATTCCAGACCCCCCCGTCCATTCTACGTTTAATGGAGGGGGGGGGTACGGAATGTGTGATAAAGAGCATGCCCAGATCTGCGGTCAGAAGGAAAGCACATAGATCAACGGCTCAAGGTGTTTTTCAGACCCCCCCCCCCCAACTGATCTTCTTTTAACTATGGAGGGGGGGTCTGGAATGGAATCTTACTCTGGCGGGCCCCTATCTATACGTGGCATGAATTTACTGGTCCCGAATCCCACCACCTCTCACTGCCTGACATATCACGTCACCTCCTGACATCATCATCCACCTTTCCAAAAGAGTCACATCCCATAAACTCCGTCAGTCCTTCCCCCTCATTCACTTGTGGCAAGCCCCCTCACCATGATCTTTCCCCTAATCGATAACCGCCACATCACCCATTTGTATCCCTCAGTCACTGTCACCTGGCATCTCACACTCTAAGTGACCCGTTGGGCATTTATTACTGGATAACCTACCTGTTAGCCCACTGACCTATCCTCCACACCCAACAGATACCCATTTACTCAAAATTACCCTCACCCTTCTTTCCTCCACCATTCACCCACTCATCGTACCAGATACTTTACCCTATTTTTTTCTCCGTTACAGTCAGTCGTCCCTGCTAACATTATTTTACTTGCAGGTATTATTATAGTAATGGCGCCAAAATCCAAACGAACAGAAGGAGAGGAGAATCTATTTCTCCTGCCTCCTGTCGATCTCGACAGGATCCCACTGGCCGACAAAGACTACTTAATTGCATACACTAAGTGCGATTTTGACTTCGCAGACTTTCAATCATGGCTTAAAGAAGTCTTCCTGGACTAGAGTGATGAAATTGGACTCTAGGAGTCCAACCTACCCCTGTATCTCTTCCCTCAGATTCACCATTTTCCAGAGTTTGCACTCAAGTGCCAAGCCCACTATATCCCCGAGCAAAGGGCCATCGTATCTTCCTCTGGGGAAGTTCTTTTCCTCATCACGCCAGAAGCCATCAACCAAATGCTGTAAATATCCCGAGTCGACTCCGCATCACCTTTTAACCTTGAAATCCTTACAGAATTATACCAGAAAATGACTTTCCCTCAAAGAGCTCAAATATTTGAGCTTTTTCTTCCACAATCCGCCCAGCTCCCCGCTACAAATCCCCCTTACCCTTCTTCCATGTTCTCAACCAAAGAAAACCAGATTATCACGTCCCTATGTGCCTTGTTGGGCTATTATTCAGATCAGTGGGTAGATGAACCCATTCTGGGATTTTTGTCTATTTTCTCTACCGATGAGAATCCTACTACACAGTTCGACTTCGGCACATTCATGGTGAACAATATTCACGAGCAATTTGTCAATTTCGCCACAGAAGGCATGTTCCGGTATTCTTCAATACTGGCGTACCTGTTCATTTTCTTCCAAGCGGACAAATTTTCTTTTTCCATGCAAAAGATGGACGGAGATGGCAGACCCTAGGCAGTGACCGCATGGACTTCCCTACTCAGACATAACTCCACAAACTTCAGTTTCAAGCAATTCATTGATCAATTCTACCACCCAATGGTGAGTATGCTTAGTGGCAGACCCGAACCCAGGATTAATGACAAAGTTCATAGGATCCTACATCTCTCGAATCATACAAAGACTAGTGATTGGTACTTGTACCAATATCACACAGAGATCAGAGTCTATGGGTGTGAGTTGGCCCCATATAAACTGCCCAAATACTTACCTGTCAGAATTTTTTCTCTGGAATACATAAGGCAGATGATAAACTCTGATGATATTCACTTTGTCTCTCTAAAGAAAAAGCAACATCTCAGAATCAAAGGGCAGATTGACTCTTTCATCTGCAACAATCGAGGCACCGGGGAGGAAGTAGACAGGCTGCTAAAGGAAATGAAATTCTTCATGAGTTTCACATGGCACTACGATCCATGCGGGATTATTTCTAAGATGAGGGTGAAAAACAAGAATATCCTGTATGTCCATGAATCTAGGCCCGAGGTCGAGAAATTTGCAAACTAGACAGGATGGGAACCAAACACTTTGGTTGAAACAGAACAACAGGACCCCCCAGTCATTGTATCAAAGACAACCACACCATAGGCTCCGAAGGAGAAAAGGCCTAGGTAGGATTTGTCACCTCATGTCACTGAAGTGTCATTAGAATAATTTCGAATGCACACCAAGAGGCCCAAAACTAGTCCAACTCCTGACCCAGCTGGAGAAAAAGAAGTTCCTTCTACTACAGTGGCAGAGGTTGATAGGTCACCCCTTAGCATAAGCATCAAGCATATTATAACCACTGTGTTACCAAAGAAGCCTACAGATACTCCACCAATCAACCAGCCAGGAAAGACAGGTCTAAAGCTCAGTATCTTTGAGAAATATGATCTGATCAAGAAAAAGAATCAGACTCTGACCAGCAGCACATACGCCCAATTCTGGAAGCAGACATCATCTGCACAACAAAGTTTTCTATTGGCGTTTGACACAGAGAATGGTAGAATGCACATGGCATTCCTCCAAGCACAAGTACCAGACCCAAAGGTAATCACTGATTACAAAAGGGCCACTTTTGAATTCCATACCAAAGACATGCATCCTATAGATCAAATGGATCTGCACAGGCAGACGGGAGAAATGGTTTTCTCTATGCTGGCACATGCTTCCACTACTGCCTCCATATTACAAGTGTCTCTGAACAACGTCCAGACACAGTTGAAGTTGGAGAATATATCATCCTTTGCCAAAGACAATAGGATCAAGACATTGGAGGAACTGTTCCTCAAGATCGGGTACGATCCCTCAAATGTGAAAGTAGTCAAGGAGATGATCAAGAAAAAAAACATAGACATAGCATCCTTGAGGAAGCAATTGAAACTGCCACCAACAGTAGACTCGTAGGTGAAGGAAATAGCATAGACAGAAGGAGAAAAATATGAAATGATTAAACTGATCATGGAGCAGAATGCACAACTAAAGGAAATGGAAGCTGAGATGGAGAAGCTAGTGAAAGAGAAAGAACAGTTGAGGCCAATGGAAGTCATTCCATTGAGTGCATTTCCACTCTCAGGAGTGAGTATAGCATCACTAGTAGAAGTCCCATCGGCGAATCCACTGACGTATTAGGAAAAGACGGTTGAATTGGACAAATCTATGGAAAAGATGAACCTGCAGGAGACAGAGATTAGCAGGCTAAAAAAGGAGATTGAGAACCTTCAGGAACTCAAATCTTCTTATCAAACTAGATTCTCCAAGGAAAAACAAGTGTCAGACCAACTCAAGCAAGAGTTACAATAGCTCCGGAAGCAAACAGTGGCAGGTAAAACGCTGGCCGAAGTTAAAGAAAGTGTCTGGACAGACATCACCAAGTCTATGAACGAGATATGGCCAATGATACAAATTATGTTTAAGAAAAATGAATTGTTGCAGAGAAGCAAACAAGCCATTGAGAAGATCTGATCAGAATTGGGAGAGATGCCCACACAGGCTAATGAAATCATCAAGTTCCTAAATTCTAAAACCAGAGAGGAATTGGAAGAGCTGAGAATTGAGGATAGAACAGAGACCATCCTCGAGGTCAAGAGAGTCTTGACCAAGAGAGGACTGATGCTACAACTAGAAGAAAAGGTCCAGGCCATGGACCAAGGGGTACAAAGGTTTTTCAGCAAGATTGAGGCTCTACAGAAGAAAGGTCTTCCTGGTCTGAAGGTGATAAATGACAAACTGATGACACTCCCAGACTATAAAAAGAGACTGGCTGATGTGGCTAAGTACAGTTCAAAGTTTTCAGGAATTCAAGGAAGCATCACTGGCAAGGCATTCCTAGATTAACTTCAGTTGGACATGAGCATTTAGCATGAGATCCGGTATATCTTCATCACCAAGCCTACCTTCACCAAGTACACAGAAATGGATGAAGTTTATCGAAGGCTACTCAAAGTTAGCATTCCCAGACATCTTTGATGGGAAGAACTTTGTGACCTGATCGAGTAGTAGATGAGCTATCCCATCCCAGTCAGCTATCCAGTCAGATGAGGTCGTGCAGAGGCCTCCCCAATGACTCACCCAGAAAACAGCATGCGGTTGCGACACATCATCAAATAGTTCATAGATTTCTGTAGATTGTTAAGTTAGTTAGGCTAAAAATAGATTTACCATGTCCTGATCTTTAATGACAGGATCGTTTGTAATTTTGGGTTATAAATACTTCACTTTTCAAAGTATTGGGGGTTGATCTTTACGCCCTGCGAGCTATCAGACTGTAATATTTTTCAAGAGATCTTCCATTAATACAAAGAGGCATTTTTACAGGATTCTTGTGTGTATTCATTGGTGATGTTTTTCTTTCTAAGTTTAATGTTATTCTCGCTTAGTTATCACTCTGTTTGCTAAATCTAATCTTTGAAAGTAATGAATGTTGCAGGATTTATCTTTGTATACCCTGTTTCTCACTTTGAAAGATTTTTATGTCTTATCTTTTGATTTTATGGTAAAGAAATTCTTAATTGCTTCTTTATTGTGACTGACCTTCTCACCTTTTTCTGCTATTTCTCATTTATGCAACTAAAAGAATCCAATGATTATATTATCTCGCCCTGTGAAAGGTTTTCTTTGTTTTCTGGTTTGGATTTCATTCTTACGACACAGACCCCATAGCCCAATGGATGTGTAAACTATCTCAGCCGACCCAACAATACACTACATTATCAAAACCAACTTATTTATTTACCTAGCCTAATATTTTAAATTTGAAACATATCTAAATCATATAGAGAGATCCCTCTCTGAAGTTGGTAGGGCTAGATCCCAGCTTCGAAGCGGTTGGATAAAGTTACCCCTCATAGATTTCTTCTTTCTAACAACCTCTAGGAAATTTACAGGGCGTTAACAAGCTATACAAGCATCATCGATGAGAGGAATGCAGGCCTCTCCTTCCACTGCTCGAGTCAGTCCATCCTGGACAGCCAATGAGATGCGCACTAAGCACAAAGATGATATTGTGAATGCTAAGCTGATTTTGATCATTCTACCTTCTTATCTACCACCTTTGAGTGGCGCCATCAATCGTGATAGTGTACCTCGCGAATTTGAGTATGATTTGATCACTGCGTACCTTCCAAAAGAGGTGTCCATAGTTCATGCCGACCAGGATAATATCACCACGTTGAAGTTCAGTGACTTCAATCTCGGTGACAGGAAGGTTTACAGTATGCTTGCCCCTCATAAATATCTTATGCGAACCAAAGGAAATAACTCCAAGATTATCACTCAATCATGGACCCATAACCTTGTGCAGTCAACCTTACTTAATGTAATGAAGATTCCTCACTTCAAGAGGCATCAAGAAGTGAACGCGTGTGTCAAGTTGTTGATGTCCTACTATCATGGAGGATACTTATGGTTGAACCTCCGCATCACAGTGGATCCAACTTTGATCAAGCAGATAATAGGGCTAAGCATGCAGGGCCCCGACCCACAGGATTTCTACCCTAGAAAGACCGTATATCATGCTCTGGCCCAGAGGATAAAGGATACCTACGACGATGTAGAGAAGGGCACGCGAGGATACAAGGTAGCCTCTATATAGAATGTCCCAGTGCGCCTTCCCTGTGAGCTAATCTCAAGCAAGCTAGTTCGCAAGAACCGACCAACCCAAGTAACCAAATTTGTAGTTGACCTCATAGGGAAATGTGCAGAGAGCCTACATATGAATTGGGACAAATACTTGGTGAACCAGCTAGAACTGGACTATAGGGAAGCGCAAGACCAAGGGTACGAGTTCCATTTTAGCTGGCTGCTCATATTAGTCTCTTTCATCGCATGGGAGATGTCGGAAGGTGCAACCTTCCCAGATGTCGAGCCCTTTGAACCACTGGCCACAAAGTTTAGTATGCTGTGGTATTCCAGAGACATGAACAAGTAGTGGAAATCAAATGTCAGCTTCCACATATTATAACTAGTTGAAGGTAGCCATACAAGCCACGCCTCGTATAACCCCAAACACACTTCACAAGTTTAGGCCATTGATGAAATTTAGCGTGGACCACCACTTCATCTACATCACAACGTCCATTGATGAGCATCACCAACAGTTGCAGTCATACTACAAGTTAACAGAAGATGACTTGGAGAAGATTACCAAGGAATGGTCGGTGGACCTCCTTGTTCCAACGGACCCTACAGAGATGTCTGAGGTTGACAACCCTGAAACTGCGTCGGATACAGTCGGACCTAACAAGATAAAGAAGACCGAAGAGGTCGACGATTTAGACAGTGCATCTGTAAAGACCATGTCTATTTCAGCCAAGCAAGGATGTGATGGAACAGAAGTAGAGCACAAGAAAGGCAAGGTTACACCACCAAGAGACGAGGAGGATCCCTCGAAGAAAAGGAAGGTTTCCCCTCTGAAACCTTCTTCAAGGAAGAAAATGAAAGCAACTAGAACCAAGTTTGAGACCACCCTAACCTCAGACGACCTCAACTTCATTGTCACTGCATTGAATGATGCTTCGTTGGAGATAGAAGATAAGCAGGAAGCCAAGTAGGAGGAGGTGTTCAGTCGCATCAAGGTCGAGCTTCAAGAAGTGCAGCAGGCACTACAGTCCAGCCACGCAATATCCACTACGCCCCTGACAGTTGGAACACCAGAACTAGGTGATGAACCTGCTCAATTACACTGGATTGGCGATACAGTTGAAGCTCACCTTCGACAAGCTCAAGATGAAATAGCACAAGCCACCTAGGCTCTGGCGCGAGCACAGGGAGATCTGCTAGAACAGCATAGCAATGTAGAATGAGAAAAACTTGCTCTCCAAGCAAAGTGGGATGAAGAGAAAGTAGAGCTACATCAAAGAAAGGAACAGTTGCTCGTCGAGCAACTTGAAATTTTGGAAAGGGTCAACAAAGCAATTCACTCTGTGACAATCGTCGAAGTACAAACCAAAGAATGAGTTCCACAGTAGGTGGAACAACTCGAAGAGGTAATCCAGAAGCTCCAACAGTGCATCGCAGATCTAGATCTCCTCATTGTACCTGAAACCCCTCAGGATATAAGAGACCAACGAGAAGCAACTCCTCGTAGCGCAGTGGGCAGATTAAAAGATCTTGCAATGGAGTGCAAGCAACTAAGTAACTAGAGTGCCCAAACATATGAAAACCTTACAGAGAATCTAGAATTACAAGCATTGGAGTCGCAGCTCCAGGAAGCAAAGCAACATGTGGATATGCTATAGGCACAACTGAATGCCCTATCAGCAGTAGATAGAATGAAGAGATCTCATAAACAATGCACAGCTCAACAGCAGGTTCATATGCTTCAAAGGAAAGTGATGGAAGTCACTCAATGACTTCAACCTATGCAAGACAAGGCATGTCTGTTGTTTATAGAGCTCGAGAGACAAGGAGCAGAGATAGACCAGGTCATCCTCATAGTAGAACAGCACCTGGAAGTACCAGTGAATGACGCAATGATCCAGGGGTTCACCGAGAAAGAGGCCACAGTGAAGCAGCAAGTCGAAGCAGCCCGAGCCAAGCTTGAGGAATTCGAGGCAAAACTTCTCAGACCAGAGTGACTCGGGATGAGTCACAAGTGAGTGTTGGGGGTCTGTTGGCCCTTGACCAAGTTTTGGGAGTTTCTTAGTCATGTTGACCTATTTTGGGACTTCGACAGCCTATCGAAGGAGAAGCACAAGACGAAGCGGAGATCATGGGATCTCAGCCCCCTTTTGGGACTCCTTTTGGGTTTTGGGGAATATGTAATGGGAAAGGGATGTCGGCCCATGGGTTTACCCATGTTTAGGCCTATTTTGTATATATAAATAGATGCCTATGCTAGGAAGAGAGGAGAAGATGAATGAAAGGCTAAGTGCTATATATAAGTGATGTGAATGTATTCTAAGTGCAAGTAGTTGTGATAGATTGTGAAAGGTTTAGTGTTGTAATGCAAGGAAGAAGGATCTAGCGAGCTGCACAGATCTTGTGTCCTATGCGGAGTAAGGGTTTGAGGCTCTGTGTTGTAACAAATTGACTGAAGGCAATAAAGAAGAAGAGTTGGTGGACGTAGCCCCAGGAGAGGGGTGAACCATGTAAACACTGTGTTATCTTGCTTGGTGCTTGTCTGAATGTGTTTATGTCTTCTTTGCTTAGTGCTTTGAGATGATTAGATAGATCTACTTATGCTCAGTGATAATGATGTATAGAATGTTAGATCTAATGTACATGAATATTCTCAGTTCTTGATCGGTTACATCTAACCTATTTTACTTATACTAAGTTCTTGTATATGATAGAGTACTGTGAATACTGTGAGGCTCTATTTTCTCAGCGAAGTATAGAATGATTGCATGTTAAAGAACTGAAGGTACTAATTTCTTTATTAAGTAGTAAAATCATAGATATGTGTCCCAGCTAAGGTTGCAGAGACTTGAGTCCTGCAACCACCCCTGCCTCTACCTAGGGTGAGACTTCATCTGTTTCGCAGGTGTTGCCGAAAGGGCTGGTAGTTATGGTTTTGTTGGTGTGTTGTTGTAGCATTGAACCCTGGGTTTTCCTTTGTGCCAACAATTTCTCATCATAGACATCATCCAAAACAGCCGCATTTAGATTAGGATGTCTAGGAACCCTTGGTCTTTGTGGGTTATTCATGTTCTCAAACCTCACATTGTTTTCAGGGGGGGGTTCCTCCTTTTCTATGGGATTGTCATTCTTGGATTTGGCATGTAATTATCTCCCCTTCTCAGCTTGGTTATCTCTTTCTGCATTTGTTTGATGGTTCTATTCATTTGTGAAATTTCAATTATTTTCTTAGTTTCTTGCACCGCCACGGGGTCAACCTTCATGTCAAGTATGGTTCCCTTGAAAAATCCTCCTCCTGTCATTTTATTTTGAGCTGCTTGAGGCTTGGATTCTTCATTTTTTGTTGAAATGGAAGCTCCTTGGTTATCAATACTTAACCATCCCAGATGCCTTTGTACTCTTCCAGGTATAATATCAGGGTCGACACCCATTTCGATCATAATTTCTTACATCTCAGTAGATTTCGTCATTTCCTCCTCCAAATTATCCATTTGGGATGTTCTGATAGCATATTTTACATTCATGGGCATTGAATTCTTATAACAAATAAGAATGACCAGGTCATTTGGTATTTTATCTTATGGAATTCTACTCAAGGTCTTGTCCTCAACCCAATATGGGTGAAATTGGTGAGGAGGGTATGGTAAGCAACTGGAGGGGAAAACATAGTCAGTAACATAGCTTCGAGGTCATTAAATGAGCGATTGGATATACTAGCAAACGTTGTATACCATTCATATACTCTTTCTGATAAGGTTTGCATAAACAACCTTACCATGACATCGTCATATTCAACACGATGAAAATCACAGACATCAAGAAATAAGTGCAGATGCCTCTTTGCATCGATTGCTCCATCTCCAGAAAATTCCTTTAAGGTGCCCTTAGGGAGAACAAGGAGCTCATGTTGCTCACATATAATATTAAGAGGGGAATCTCTTACCCTCGTTCTATTTTCAAATCGTGGAATTCCTTGATTTCTTGCAGCATCTCTTCCACCTCCTTGTCTCTCCTCATGATGCTCATCTCGAGGATGTTCGCCTCTTGATGTCATGTCTGGAGGGATTCCAGGAATAGGATTTTCACTTCTAAAAATAAAGAGTTGGTTGCTTTTACTTCTGGTAATGGGTCACTTGTATTCATCCAGCTTCAATTCTAACCTTGTTCTTGTGCTTCTCTAGCTATCCTTTGATTTCTTCGGTCTCGTCGTTCTTCTCTCCTCTATCTCCAGAGGATTTATCTTTCTTCTTCTTGGACCAAGGTTTTCCACAAATTTTCTAAATCTTCACGGGTCTGGCCCGTTGATATTACTAAGTTGTATAAATGTTATAAAATGATTCATTGATTATTCAATCCAATTTCCAAATGGGGATGATTACCCTGGGGTAAAGTCATATATTATTTCAAAAACATTGGGCCAGGTTATGATTTTTTAGTTCATGTCCCGAGTATGGTTGCCAAAAATGTTGACGCTTGAATTCGTTAGTACCGAAATGACAACCTCACGAGGATATAAATCCCCCTGCATTTTTATAAAGGTGGTACTCCTCTTTTAAATTTTCTTGATATTTTTAAATATTCAAAATGTTGGACTTGACAGAAGTCTGTCGCAGTAAAGAAACATAAATATTACAATAAAATAAAAGGGAAAATGATTTTGTTTTCTTTTAAAGGAAAGTTCATGAGAAAGGACCAAGAAATGAACACATTTACACATTTAAAGCAAATAAGAAAAATTTCCTCACATCCATCATAGTTTAAGGTAGATATTTTTTATCACATAAAAATAAAAAGAATATGATCTGCATGTTGATACTGAGAGGGGGGTGAATCAGTATCAAGTACAATTTAAAACATTTTTCAACTTATACTTAAACCGTTCAACTATATCCAATGAGAAATGAACAATAGTATAATGTTTACACCAATACACCACAATACGCCATGCACAATATATGAGAAATAATCAATAGTTATTGTTCAAGGGAAGTAATGACTTCCAAAGGTAGCTATAGCTTCCAAATATAAAGGGAGGGATAAACCTCCAAGAGGAAGATACAATCCTCCAATATCAAGAGAGGATATAACTCTCCATCCTTTCCCCTTCCTTCCACCCAAGAATATGTGAGAGATAATAAAACTTTACATTAAATCATCACCATCAACCAACCATCACATAGAACTTGATAATGCTTCCTGAGACTTCTTCAATTTCTGCAATTATTAAATTCTTGGAATACTCATATCCTATAGATAATATTACTCAATGTATTCTCTTAAACTTCTCCAAGTTTCACTTCTTGAATCCTCCCCAAAAAGAAGTTATAGAGAGAATAGTAGACTTTGTTCAATTCTGGTTTATTCAGGAGACCGAACTTGTACACAATTCCCCATGCTCAATATTTAACATCAGATTTGAAAACTTGCACACAAGAAACTAAATTCCATACTCTTTCCAATCAAATTTGTCCCACTTCATTTTGATTCTCTATGAAGAAGTTATGACTGTTTTACCTAGAACACTTGTTTATTGAGTAGCTTCAGGACTGGTCAAAAACCTTATATTCCACAGAGTGTATCTCCGTAATTATAGCGAATCAAGAGCTTCAACTTTTACCCCAGGTACCTTGATATGTCTTCTCAATACCATAGCAATTTCACCATCTAAATCATTCTAGAAAAAACATTATAGCGAAAATGGTAAGATGACCTGAAAATAACATACCTTAGAACACATCACCAAAAGACTTCATCCTCCCTTGAAATACAGCCTTATTTACTTCTGATTTCCTTTGAAATTCGACTTGTGTTACAAATGAATGTATAATAATATTTATTTATACCATTTATGTCACTTAATTTTAACATTAGAGCCGACCTGACACTTTCTTGTTTTGTAATTCTTTTCTTGAATTATCTATAGGGCCTACATGGACTTCCTTCTTCAATTCACTTTGTCATCTTCAAAAATTCCTTTCTCCTCAACCATGAGGATCCACGTGACGTACCACATACCACCAGAAACAACATGATGTATACTATCCATCCATGGGTTTTTTATCTGCATGTTCATTGTCCTTCATGTCCAAATACCTTCATCAATCTTGTGGTCCAAAACCCATGACGAGGGTTGACATCAACGACAACAACCAATCTTGCAACAATCTCCCCCTTTGTCATTGATGGAAACACGCATGCTCCCCCTATCATCATGATCCCAATTTCTCTCCCCCTTTGACATCAATGGCAAAGGGTAGGGATTCTCCCCCTGATTTTAATGGCAAAAGGTAACCTTCTTCTTTAGGGCTACTCCCCCTAAACATGTGGCACTCAATAATACTTCATCCTTATTTTTGGTCTTTGGGAATTTTTCTTCCTTGGAATCATTTTTTGTGGCTTTTGCCTTCTCTCTCTTCTTCATTTCTAAGATGTATATGTTGCTCACTCTTCTTGTTGTAGTTGCAACCAATCTTCCTGAGTTATTTTCTCTGATTTTACATTTTCGGGAGTCAAACGTAAGAGTGTATCCTCGATCACACATTTTACTAACACTAAGTAGATTATTCTTCAAGTCTTCAACCAATAGGACATTATTTGCTTTTACATTTTTTCTTCCAAGTTCTACTACAACTTCTCCAAGTATTTTGGCAGATGAGTCATCTCCAAATGCAACATTTCCACCCTTTCTCTTCAAGCTGATGAATTTGTCTTGATCCCCATTCCTGTGTGAAGAACACCCACTGTCTATGTATCATTCATCTTCTTCTTTACATTCTTCAGTGGTTAATGTTATTCGACAATCTTCATTGTTTGGAATCTCTTTACTTCTCCATACCGTGGTTGGCATAGAGACATATTCATTCATATATTTGCAATCTCGTGCTTTGTGACCAAGATAATTGCATTTGTAGCATGCAATATTTTTGTCCATCAATGGGGAAAATGAATTATAACTTTTGTTGAAAAATCCACGATTATTTCCATATCTTCTATTTACACCATTCATGTTTCTTGTGTATTTGTTCATTTCATTGATTCTGCAATTAATTGCCTTATGTCCAAAAATTTTGCAAGTATAACAATGACCAAGAAAGAAATTTTGATACCTTGGAGTAAGTGGCCTTCTTTGTGATCTATCCTTCTGTAGTTTCTTTCATAATGATTGAAGCCTCTTTGATTCCTCAAGGTAGGAGGTCTTCTTGGATATTCATCTCTTTTGTAATCATTCCTTCTTTCTGGTATCTTGGTCCACTTCTTATCAATTGTCTATGTAGCTCTTTCTTCAACCTTCTTGTTGGTATTTTCATCTTCTTTGTATGAAGTTTCACCCATCCATTCAAGATGTGTTAAGTCTTTTGGCACTTGAGATTTTCTTAAGCTCTTCATCAATGAAACAACTTCTTGTTCAAGTTTCTCACAATATTCTTCTTTCTTCATCATTTGGACATTCCTTACTTCTCCTATTCTTGTTTCTTCTTCGAGTAGAGTTTTCAAGGAAATGTTTTCTTCTCTTAGTTTCTCCAAGCCTTCTAATTGTTTGTTCAAGCTTACAACTGTCTTTTCACAACTACCCAATTCACTTCTTATTTTTCTATGCGTATCTTTGAGCTTGTTATTTTCAATCTCAACATGCTTCAATTTTTTAAGATTCTCATCTTCTTGTTGAATAATTTATGCTTCATGATTTTCTTCTTCTTCATTGGAATTTTCTTCTTCAGTGTCATCTCTTTCAATCCTTTGATGAGGAAATTCAAATTCAACATGTCCCACTCCTTCACAATTAAAGAAAAAAAACTGACCTCTATTTGCTTCTTTGAAATCTAAGATGTTGTAATTTGCTTCAACTTCTTCTTCTTCTATTGCTGCTTCTTCCCTTGCATAAAGGTCTTGTAGCTTGTCCCAAATCTCTTTTTATGATGCACATGATCCCATATTGGATTTCGTTGAATCTGTCAATCCATCCAGGATGGTATCTATTGTCAATTTATTGTTCCTTTTTGTTTCCTTCTGAGTTGCAGTCTTTGGTTTCTTCAAAGCATTGTATCCTGGAGCAACTGGAAACCAAACATCTACCCCAAGAGCTTTCAATTAAGTTTCCATTATATTACTCCAGTATTCAAAATTGCTTCCATCAAATGGTGGAATCCCATTTGGAATTTTGTCTTCCATTTCTTCTTAGGATCTTCCTTCCAATGATTAAACTGTACTAAAGGTAACTCGCTCTGATACCAATTGTTGATACTAAGAGGGGGGTGAATCAGTATCAAGTACAATTTAAAACATTTTTCAACTTATACTTAAACCATTCAACTATATCCAATGAGCAATGAACAATAGTATAAGAGTTACACCAATACACCACAATACACCATGCACAATATATGAGAAATAATCAATAGTTATTGTTCAAGGGAAGTAATGAGATCCAAAGGTAGCTACAGCTTCCAAATGTAAAGGGAGGGATAAACCTCCAAGAGGAAGATAAAATACTCCAATATAAAGAGAGGATTTAACTCTCCATCCTTGCCCCTTCCTTCCACCTAAGAATATATGAGAGATAATAAAACTTTACATTAAATCATCCCCATCAACCAACCATCACATAGAACCTGATAATGCTTCCTGAGACTTCTTCAATTTCTAAAATTATTAAATTCTTGGAATACTCGGATCCTATAGATAATATTACTCAATGTATTCTCTAAAACTTCTCCAAGTTTCACTTCTTGAATCCTCCCCAAAAAGAAGTTATAGAGAGAATAGTAGACTTTGTTCAATATTGGTTTATTCAGGAGACCGAACTTGTACAGAATGTCCCGCGCTCAATATTTAACATTAGATTCTGAAAATCGCACACAAGAAACTACAGTCCATAATTTTCCAATAAAATTTGTCCCACTTCATTTGGATTCTCTATGAATAATTTATGAATGTTTTACCTGGAACACTTGTTTATTGACTAGCTTCAGGACTAGTCAAAAACCCTATCTTCCACAGAGTGTATCTCCATAATTGTAGAAAATCAAGAGCTGGAACTTTTACCATAGGTACCTTGATATGTCTTCTCAATACCATAGAAATTTCACCATCTGAATCGTTCTACAAAAAACTTTATAGTGAAACTGGTAAGATGACCTGAAAATAACATACCTTAGAACACATCACCAAAAGACTTCATCCTCCCTTGAAATTCGGCCTTCTTTACTTCTGATTTCCTCTAAAATTAGACTTGTGTTACAAATGAATGTATAATGATATTTATTTATACCATTTATGTCACTTCCTTTTAACATTAGGGCCGACCTAACACTTTCTTATTTTGTAATTCTTTTCTTTAATTATCTTCAGGGCCTACATGTACTTCCTTCTTCAATTCACTTTGTCATCTTCAAAATTCATTTCTCCTCAACCATGAGGATCCATGTGACGTACGAAATACCACCGGAAACAACATGATGTATAATATCCATCCATGGGTGTTGTATCTACATGTGCGTTGTCCTTCATGTCCAAATACCTTCATCAATCTTGCGGTCCAAAACCCATGACTAGGGTTGACATCAATGACAACAACCAATCTTGCAACACTATATGCACAAGAGAACTTTAATAGAGTGGATACATGGGAAAATCAAATAAATATAATGATAGATCAACCTCTAATACTTTATATTCTGAAAACAGGGTTACAAAGCATAGTCGAGATTGTTCTCGAAGTAGTTCTCTTGAAATTTCCAAAAATATTCTTGAAATTGTAAATGCGATTTTCTTAAAGACTGGGATTGATGCTCCCATGGACCATAAAGAAAATAAATATAAGAAATAATATTTTATAAATAAGACGGTGGGCAGTAGAAGGATCAACAAGACCTGGTAAGAAGAAAAAAATGAGTTATCAGTCTTCGGTTAAACCTTTCCAGTGAAAGAGGTGGAATAACTAGATGAAGGAATTGATAAAGAAAAGAAGAATGTGATCAACGTAAACTTACTTTGATGGTCACTCCTTGACAGTAAAATATAAGATGTAAAAAATCATATGAGAAATGTTAGCAGTATTTTCTTGGCCCGTAACTCTGGAAATAACCATGCAATTTCCTGAAATGGGTTTTTGAAAAATCTAACATGCAGTCTGGTAATATCATCAGGGATGGTAGTGGGATTCTCCAAGAATTATGGTAAGAGATCCAGGATGTTGTCGTGTATTTTCAAAAAGTCTCTGCAATATTCACCTTTGAAGGTGAGCATTGGCTCTGGGAATCTCAGCATCTTACATAATACTTGAGGCGAAATAATGACGGAAGAATGGTCCTGGAGTGGAATTATCCACTGGCTTGGTATGTATTTCTCGGCACACCAGGAAACCAATTCCTTGCAATAAAAAACTTCAAGAACACAACCTGCAGGCACAATTATGGATGTCCAAATTACTTTGTTATGAGAAGAAAGGGATGAATAATAAGAGTATGCTCTAGAACACTGAAAATTCTGATCCTCTCATCCAAAAATGTTCAAGGTATATCCACAGAGATGCTATTGAGTTGTTTCTGCCATAAGTTGACGAGAGTGTTCTTTTGATCCAAATAATCTTAGAAATGGGCGCTTGAGAGATAATCTACAATCTTCCACAAATCATACTTTAATGTGGTTTAATGAGGAAGTTCCTCGAGCCCTTCGCCTATTAATGAAAATCTTTACAGGACCTGCATAATGAGTTATTATCATTAAACCATACGCAATGGGAAAAGTGTGAAGGTGGCGGGGATGGACATGAGTGAAATAGTATTTGAGACTTTTGTGAACTCGCCAACCCAGGAACCCACGAATGTAGAAGGTTGAAAATTGGATAAGTGTTGTGAGGTGATCGGACGGACTTAACAAAGGAGAAATGAGACACTTGGAAGCTCAGGGAGTCTGGGGGTCAAAATGTAGATCACAGATCTTTTGGATGCAAAATGTATATCACGGAACATGGGATATGAGAGTTTGACCTCGCCAACTCAGGAACCCACGATTGCAAAAACGGATAAGTATGGGATAATGTGGTGATCAAATGGACTCAATTTGTGAGAATGTGAATTGGATATGAGGATTCATGAGTCTGCCAACCCAAGAACCTTCCATTCTGAAAAAATGACTAAGTATAAAACTAGAAAGGGAGAATACAAGGGAAAAAGGAAAAGGGGAAAATGGGTAAGTATAGAAGAGGGAAAAGAAGGGGAGAAAAGAAGTTGGGAAAACAGAAAAGGGGAGGGAAATTTCGGAAGAGATAATTGATCTCAACAGGGTCCATAAGTGACAATGACATAATTGTATGAAAGTACAGTCATTTTTGCATGATTTTTCAAGCCAGATTCAATGGACTAGTCTGTTTGTGATATGAGCAACAAATTTTTGGGCTCAAGGCATAATACCAATTTTTTCATTAATGCATGGCATGTTTTCAAGGCAGAGTTGCACTTTTCAAAACATGTCGAGTTTATAGTCAAAAGTTGCAGAATGATGAGACAAACTTGTTGGTGCTATGTATGCCAAGATTTGAGTAGACGGTTGTGCACCTTGGCATGAAAATCAATGTAAGTTTTATGCATTTGTGATTTTTGCCTCTTTTTGAAAATTGTAATAGGATGAATGTATGTTGCAGATTCTGGTGATCTTTGAGTGCTACAACCAAGCAACAAGATTGGAATTATTGTAGGAAATTCATTGTTTGAGTCTTACATGCAGACCAAGACGGTGTGGTAAGAGGCCATTTTGACACTTCGACATAAAGTAGTCACGTTTATAGTCAAAAGTCTCTGAATTATGATACAAGTATGATGATTATGTCATTTTCCTTATTTTTTATGTTGTACGTGTTTGTAATGGGGGATTTTAAAAACCATAGAGTTGCCACTGGTGCACATTTGGGGGTATTTGCCTTAATGTTAATAATGTAAAAGGTTGCAATTAACCACTCTTGAAAGTGATGATGAGAGTGAGAGAATTTTTTTTCTATTCCTAAACGTTGTAAGCCTTGTTGGAAAAATTATAGTGGGTCGTATAGCCATTGCTGAGTGAGAGGAATTGTTTTCCCTGGACCTATTTTTGGAAACATTTTAATGGGTCTTGTAGCCACTATTCAATGAGAGGAATTGTTTTTTCTAGGCCTGTTTTGGCAACATTGTAAAGGGTCTTGTAGCCACTATTGAGTGAGAGGAATTGTTTTTCCTAGGCCTATTTTGGAAACATTGTAATAGGTCTTATAGCCACTATTGAGTGAGAGGCATTGTTTTTCCTAGGATTTTTTTGGCAATCATTGTAAACTTGTCCATGAGTGTTTATAAACTACTAGAAAATATGGTATTGATTTGAAATTGTGATCATGTATGGACAGTGACATATTTTCATTGATGCAAGTGTCAACATTGACATCCTCATTCTGAAGTACAAAGGTGAAGGACAAGAAGGGTGCGGCCTTTCAAAGACATTTGTTATGTAGATAAGGGAATCAACTGCATATTTTCATTGGTGAAAGTGTAGGCATCAACATCCTAATTTATAAGTAAAAAGGTGAAGGGGAAGAAGGGTGTGGCCTTTCATAAACATTTTTATGCAGATCAAGGAGCAGGGAAGTGTATTGTGCAGTGTAAGACTCTTCCTAGAAGTTGGTTGCAGAGATTCAAGTTACAATTTCTCTCTATACTTTTGGAGGACCAAAAGTTTTTTTTTTGGGAAGGTATGATCTAGGAGGATCTCCACAAAAGGAATCATTACTTTTCACACCATGGAGAATATCATTAAAATATTAATTGATGGTAAGTGACAAAGAATAATTGATACTCATGAATGATGTATTTAAAATGTAAAAATGATTAATACTTTAAGTGAGTGAGAAACTCATGTATTATTCATGCAAATTGGAAAAATGATTAATGATTGAAGTAAGTTTGAGAATCTCATGTGTTGTTCATTTAATTGTAAAAATGAGAAATTATTTTTGTGAGAGAATCCAACTCACAAACTATTTTCCTAATTTTAAGGGGAAATTTCCTATTTTTAAGAAGGAAGTTAAGGGTCTCATGAGTTGGTTTGGACTCTTCCTTACTTTACCACAAGTGGTTTCATAGTCTCAAGGAGGAATTTAAGGGTCTTCCAAGTTGGTTGAGATGCTTTCTCATTTCTTTTCTTGAGTGGTTATTAGATCCTAAATTTGTGGATCTTGTCTCCTTGAATTATGGAGTTAATAAAAACTATATGAACACCCTATCTAAAGCTCTAGGCATGAATCCTTTATGGATCATACCTTGGTGGAGAGAGCTCAAATGTAGTCCTTTTGGTGTATGAATAAATGTCACTTATGTGAGAACCTTAAGTTCTCTTTGTGTAAGAGAAGGTTGCTCTAGGTTTCAGTCCTATAAGGAGCACATGCCACATTTTGTGAGAAGGCTTTAGCCCTTTGGGAAGGACAATAAATCGATTCATATTCCAAGCGGATCCGGAGATGTATCTAGGATGTCCTGGTGAACTCCGTTACCAACTCGGTGATGTCTTGTCTCATGTTTTCTTATGCATGTTTTATTTATGAAATTATGATTATTAATGCATTGAGCAATGGATATATGAGACTAACAACATATTCACCAGGTTAATATTCAATTTGGATTTCAAGTCTTCATAAGTCCATATTTTCACCTTTAATGCAATCAAGTTAAATAGATATGCAATTGTAAATATGGCCTTAGTTAAGTGGCCTAGAACCAACTCAAGTTTGATATCAGTATCATCACAATTTCATATTAGTAATTGTAGGCCTACAGGTACAAAATTGAGGTGGAGGGAGTTTGAAACCCTGACCTCCCCCTTTTCCCCACTTTGCCACTCATAAACCAAGAAAAATTCAAATTGGAGAGGGAAGGGGTCCAAGTCATGATCTATACCTTTGTTTCCTTTCCTTTCTAAGGTTTAAAACCCCCTCAAAAACAAAAGAAAATGAAAATAGGTCGAGCACCCCTCCTCTACCCAACATGCATGCATCCCACTACCCTCACACTTTTCCTGCACCATGGTGCTTCCTCCTCTTATCCCCTAGAAATGGGTTTCATAACCCACCATTAATTCTCCTCCTTAGTCAAATATTTTCCAAATATTACAAGTGAAAGGACTAAGGGGTTGTCCCACTCTTTCCCCTCCTGGCCGTCACCGCCAAGTATTTGAATTAATTCAAATTTTATAA
>ML787268.1:240066-255828 GCA_009831015.1 Picea engelmannii
CTCAAGCTCCCCCCATTCACCTGACATCTCATTTCTAATGTTCCTCTTAGGTATCTCCCACCTAAACCCCAAACCCTCACCCCCCTTTCACCTTCTCTCGTTCCCGAACCCTTTCTCCCCCCCCTCTTCCCTCCTCCCTCTCTTATCTCCCTTTCCCCTTGACAAAGGATCTCCCTCCCAAGTACTTCATCTGCTCCTCATGCTCCTTATACAAAATATCTTATAAAGGTAGTCATAGAGTCCTAGGAACCTTATAGGATTTCAATCTAAAACCCCCTCACAGGGGGAGGAAATCCTTCCTCACTTAGGCTTAAAAAAATCTCACAATGAAGTCAAAATAGGAAAACAAAAATTGATTCTTGGGGCCCTTAGAGAATAATCCACTGAATTAGCTCACAAATGAATATTCTCTCCCTCAACTGCAGAGGGTTGGCCAACCCCTCCAAAGTATTGTCCATTTCTTGACTTGTATCCCTTCATAATACTGACATTATTTTTCTTCAAGAAACCATGCTCCATGGATAGTTTGGGATCAATATTTTCTCTTCCTCCATTCCTAGCTAGGAATTTTTGGTAGATTATGCCAAAAGGAAATATAGAGGCCTCATCACAGGTTGGAACCTAAAGGAAATCCATATTCAAAACTTCTGGGGGCTCCTATTTGTCCTAACCATCAACGATACATTGACTGAGTTCCCCTCCAATTTAATTTGCATCAATATCTATGGACCCTATGATGATAGGGAAACCTTTTGGGGTAAGGTGATTAGATCAAATCTCATTCAGTTTGATGGAATTATTATAGGAGGGGATCCAAACTTTACCCTCAATTATGGAGAAATTTGGGGACCAGGTGCTCTACCAAACCCACTGGCCCCATTTTTTTCCCATGCATTGGAAGGATCTAAGTTAATAGAAATCGTCCCTCACAAAAATTCACCCCAACTTGGAGGAATATGAGAATATGGGAAGCCAAAATCACAAAAAGTATGGACCAATTCTTAATATTTGACGACCTCTCACTCAGTGACATCCTATTCTAACAATGGATTGAGACATGAGGTGTCTCATACCACAATCCTATTATGTTGGAACTCTCATCTGACCCAAAAAATCCGCCCAACCACTTCAAATTAAACCCCTCTTGGCTTGAATACCTAGCTCATCTTTCAATGGTATAGGGATCCTGGCCCCCCCTACAACCCCACTCTTTCAGAATCCCCACCTATTCAATTCATTCAAATCTCAAGAAAATCAAATTTGCTACAGTAAAATGGGCCAAAGCTAAAAAGGAGCACGAGGATAAATCCCTGATCAGAATTGAAAGATTTCTTGAAAATTGACAAATATCAGAGACTGATTCCTCACAAAGGGCTCATATCAAATCCCTAGAAAAGGAAAAAAATTCAAATCCTCCTTAACAAGGAAAAAGTCTAGAGATTAAAAAGTTGAGCCCTCTGGCTATAAGATGGAGGTGAGAACACAAATTTCTTCCACCACTGTGAAAATGGGAGAAAGATAAAGAACACTATTTGGAACATAAGAAAGGATGATGGCTCTGTGGCCTCCTCTTTTGAGGCCATTTTTTCTGAAGGAGTTTCCTACTTTAAAACCCTCTACAAGGAATATTGAAGGGCTTCAATCGATGCCATCCTCCAGACTGTCCAACAATTTCTTGGATTCACAAATGAGGAGGACAACGAAAAATAATGATGGAAGTAATGAAGGAGGAACCTATATGAGTCATTCACAACTTTCAGAAAGAAAAGAGTCCGGGCCCGAATGGATTCCCAGTGGATTTCTACAAAGGATGTTTTGACATTCTAGGAGAATATCTCCTTCGAATTGTTGAATACTCAAGGACCACTAGGCATATGTTTTCTCCCTTCAAATCCACCTTCATAACCCTTATCAACAAAGATTAAAACCTCATCTCCTTTGACCTGTTTCGACCCATATATCTCTACAATGCGATCTACAAGATTATCACCAAGATCATTGCAACCATATTAAAATAAACCCTTGAGGATAGTATTTTAGCTGAACAATTTGGTTTCTTGAAATCAAGAAAAATATATTAAGAAAATGACATGGCCCAAGAAGGATTACATACCATCCACTCCAAAAATATTAAGGCAGTGGTGTATAAAGTAGATCTTTCACAATCCTTTGACAAGGTCAGTTGGATGTACATCAGGATCCTTCTCATCTTCTTGGGGTTCAATCACAATTTTTTTACTTGGATTCTGAATTTCCTCAAAACCTCCTCTTTTTCCCTTAGCATCAATGGAGATACCTCCCCTTTATTTCAAGTAGAAAAAGGGCTCAAACAGGGGTGCCCCCTCTCCCCCTTCCTCTTCCTACTGGTCACTAAATGTCTTAGTGGACTAGTCTCAATTGCCACCACTCAAGGAATATACAAAGGTATAACAATTAGTGAACATGTATCTCTCACTCACCTCCTCTTTGTATAAAATATCTTAATATTCAATGATGGAAACCTATACTTAGTATACCATCTTAGTTCCTTGCTAGTTGTATTTTGTAAAGCATTGGGAATGAAAATCAATCCTGAAAAATCTATACACATATCATGTGGACAAAGCATTGAGGACAAAACACATATAGAACACACTCTAGGAGTTGAGAGTACCTCAATGAATGAAGGTATAAAATATCCTGGATTCCATCTCAAGCCAAAAAACTACCTCAAAAAGGATTGGTCTTGACTAATAGTCAAAGTGGAAAAGAGGATCAAAACCTGGTACAACATATGGTTGTTTAGAGACGAAAGACTGGTCCTAATCAAGTCAGTCATCAAAGCAATTCGGGTATACTACACCTCCCTAACATGGGTTCCAAAAGGAATTCTTTCTCAACTCATAAATTTGGCATTTAGATACATTTGGGTAGGGAAGGAGGATTCAAACTACTTACTCCTAGCATCATGGGAAATGTTGGCTCTCCCAAAATCCTTAGGAGGTTGGGATCTCAAAAACATATACTTATTCTCAAAAGTTTTGGAAACTAAGAATAGATGGAATTTGATTGAAAAAAATGGATTGTTGTTTCAAATATTCAAAGGGAAATACTTCCCTAATGACTCCCTCATGACATGGATCCAAATACCACATAAACCTTCAATCAACAGATCAATAGTTTGAAGGATATGGTACAATCCTCCTCCTTAATTAAGGACTATCTCATCTGGAAAGTGGGAAATGGAGAAAAACTCATGATCAGAAAATATCCATGGATTGGTTTCTCTAACAATCATCTCCTCCCATAACATATACTACAGAGCATTCACCAAAATGGCTTCTTATTTCCTAATCAAATTCATAACAGTGAGCATGGACAAAACATATGGCTCTCTTGGAGGGAGGTTGGGCTATCCAAGCATCAAGCCCTGATATGGGATAGATACATTTTGGCCTTAAATGAATCCTTGGTTCACCTCTTGGACCAATATGACAACCTAATCTGGTCCTTCAACCCAAAGGGAACTTACTCTCCAAAGTCAAGATACAGATCCCTAGAACCCAATCCCTGCATAGCGGGGTAATCTAATATGCAAACTCAACAATCCTACAAAAACTGGACTCTTCACCTAACTCCTCCTAAAATGGAAATTCCCCACCTGGCAAAATTTACAAAAAAGGAGATTCAAAGGACCCATCAGATTCCCTCTCTGCAAACAGCAAAAAGAAACAAGAAATCATCTCTTTTTGTCCTACTTGTATACTTTATAGGTATGGAACATCATAAAAATCACTCTCCTCTACAACTCACATTGGAAAGGATACTCTATTCAAGAATATCTACAATCCTGGTGGGGAATCAAAGCTTAACCAATTTCATAGGCCTCTGTTTTATGACCTTTTGGGGCATCTGGACTGCCAAAAACAAAGTTATCTCTAAAGAAATAGAAATTCCTCCTTCCAAATGTTCCTTAATCATTCTTTCCATATTTAAGGCCCTCCCTTCTAAACCGAGTGCTCCCCTTCCCCACCTCCTTCCCCGAAGCCATGAATCAACAAAAATATCCCATGGGATTTCTTTGACAGAGAAACACAGGGCACCCCCTCTATAGGGGGGACGAGAGGCATCCTATACATCTCAAAAATTTCTCTGTCTCCTCCTCAACCGAACTTGGGGAATCATCAAACAACAAAAGTGAATTCACAACTCTTCTCCTCCTCCTACATTTATCCCAATAAAATTATATCTCTCAGCTATAAGTATTTGGGGACTATCTTCTAGCTGTAAACATCAACAAAGGAACACACATTCTTTACAATTACTCTCTCCACTCCATCTTGGAAAAAATCCAAAGAATCATCTCCACACTCACAAATTTTTCCATTTCTCATGTTTATAGGGACAAAAATAAAGAAGCAGACACTCTTTCCAAAGGTAGAGTGGAACTTAACAAAGGAATCTAGAAAATATGGGGAAAAGGTCCATAAGGGAACACTGAACATCTCCATATTCCCTGGTACACAACTTGACCTGTAGGACATGGGCCTATATTTTTGGTTCATTTTTTTATTTTGGAGGCCCTATATTTGTGTTGAAAATATCAAAATGAAAATATAATCTGAACATAGTGAACATAAATTAGGATCAGTGGTGATCCATCAGATTCTTGAATCATGACAAGCAGAAATGCTCACGGGAATGCCACAAGCATCTACTGATGTAATTTTGTTTTCTATAATAAAATTACTTTCTTTTTTCCTTGGAATATATATATATATATATATATATATAAAATAAATAAAAAATAATAATTTTAAAATTTATAATAAAAATTCAACTTTCCCTCCCCAAGAGTCATTGGACAAACTAATTGCATATATTCCTCATTCAGAGGCGTATTTTTTCCCCAAAATAGTCCAAATGACTATACTGGAATGTAGATCACAACTACAGTAGTCACACTCACAAAATCATCATAGAAGTTTAGTCAAATTTTCAAAAGTGACAAGGACCTCAATTTTGGCCTCGAGGCAAGTGTCGGAAGGAGACCTAATTGGAGATTTGTTGATCATGAATTATACTAAGTTATCAAGTCTCTCTCTCTTTCTCTTGTATATTTTTTCCTATACTTAGAAAAAATTTCAATTTGTGGTGGGTTTGTAAGTCTTGTTGTAACTTCCTCCATCCCCAAAATACACTATCCTATTCTACCATAATCAAAATGCACCAATACTTAGAATTTTCATGAAGTATTTCACTAGGCGCACATATTGTCTTGTAATTATAATTTTCCATCATCTCCAAAACGCACATCAATCTTCCGCCACCCTCATTTTACAGTATATTTAGAATCTTTTTCTTCAACGTGGATTGATTACTTGTTCATCTCATATCCAAAACTCCATCTGTCTACTTCATGATACTTAGTTGTTTTTAAGATTTCACTTCCTTCTCAATACTCTAACACTTATCCATTTTAACTTTTCACCATGGAAGTGGTGATCTTGTCATAAATATTTGAAACCTTTTCTTTTTTTCATTCGTTCGTTCATCCACTTTTTCATACTTATTCATTTTCGAGAATTTCTACTATGGGTCCAGAAAGACTGTACATAAATCGTATTAGGTCTTTGATATTAACATTCAAAAAGATTGTACACAACTTGCCAACTCTTTAAGAATGATGTCAAGAAGGAAAGAAATATTTTGTGGGGATACTTTGAATACATTCACGCGAGAAGATCCAAAATATCACTGGTCAAGAGCTTATAGGTATTATTCTACATTGTCACCTAAAGAAAGAAACATTGATGATATTTAGATATTGGGGATTTCTAAGGCAGGGTGTATCCCAGAAGTGTTCGATGCTATAGATCTCATTTCATGGTGTATAAACAAGTACGAAAAGAATCAAATAATCATTCAATTATAGGGACAATCCCCAATTTCCCTTGGGCCATATACTTTCAAAAATATGTTGAAGCTACCTAAGTCGAAAATGACGTTCGAATTTGATGAAGTTAAACAATTTATGAAGAATAGAAATGGTGGTAGGGACCTGTTTCCACGATATTTGGAAGAGCCGACAATAATGTTATATGATGTATCAATTATAAAGGTCATTCAATTAAGAAAACCATATCAAGAAATTGCATGGCTTCTAGCTAGGGTTCTTGGACAAGAGTTAATTGCTATAGTTCCTCGTATGGATCTTTATATTTATATTTTTCTATCCAATAAAAAGTGATTTTTGACTAGTTGAAAATTATCTCTTTTGAAATATCATTCCATTTATCGAATTTTAGGAAGAAAAAGAAGTTTTTTATGTCTGCATACTTAATATTTTCCATTGCATACTATCATGTATTTGAAGTTTTTCATTTAGAAAAATAGGTTAACTGCAAGTTATACCCTATTCATACATGGTGTTAGTGCTAGACGTTGACCCTAGACTGCTATAGGGTCAAGCTTAGCACATCCACTGATTTGGTTTTTTATAGATAAGATTGGTTTTGGTTTGGTAGGTAACTCAATAAAAATGAATGAGAAAAGGAGAAGGAAACAAGCTTACTGCAGATCAATGATATACCATTGGGCATGGAGTCAAGTAAACACTTTTGTTAGATCGAAGGCCCTTAAATTACATATCATAAAAAATCTTATATGATAACATATGGAAGAATGGAAAATGTAACAAAAGGTAGAACGCCCACCAAAAATAGATTCTCTCTGAAAAATGGATTGGCAGGTACTTGAAAAAATCACACTATCAACAAGCAATCACAAAAAATTCTTCGTTGGTCAAGAATCTATTATCTATGGACAACCATTGATTCTCAATGTCTGCAACTCATTCACACAAGAAGAAAAATGAAGAATGGAAAATCAAGAGGTCACAATCTGATAAAGCAATTCACATGAATGTTCAATGTCAGAAATGATTACTTAATAAAACTGCCCTCAGGATTACAATGACTCATACATGCCTCTTGCCTCTCACAGCCTCTTGAGCCTCTAGACCATCCCTCTTGGGTCCTCCCTTGATTTCTCTTCATTAATTTTTACCATATATAGCAATATTAGATCATAGATTTTAGGAGCTCGATATCTTGAGTTTTTCAAAAATTACAAAGAGATAAGAGCAAATCCAAGCCAACTCCTAATTTCTAGGGTTTGATTTCTATATTTGATGATTGGGATGCATGTTTCGATGACAAGTTTCATGGTATTCCTCGTTCACTTCAATATTTAAGAAGATTTTCTCCATATGGACTCCTTATTTGATGATTTTGAATTTATTAGAACCAAACTTTGACAATGTCTCATAAACACCAATGAGAAAATGGGAAGGAAAAACATCAAGACTACCAGCGAAACCGAACAAATGATCTTCACAATCCATATACCATGGCACCAACTTATATATGACTAAGATACCATCTTCATGGGCGTTGGAACCTACCAAGCGCTCCTCTTGATATTTTTCTCAATAGATGAATAAATAATGAACTTACATCTTTCACACAACAACTCCTTACTCATTCATGACACTGCTGGCATTCAACATTCATTTGAAAAATGAACTCTACACCTGGGAGTATAACTGGCATTGAACTCAGGCACGAGATTTAATATTTTCATAAATAAAATTTCATCGGGAATATGATTCTTCCCTCCTATGTTTTGATGAACCTTTGCATTGAGATTTGGTGTTCTCACTGTTGGATCACGATCTTGGTGTTTTTGAAGCTATCTCACTACCAACATTTATCAACATTCTCCTTCTGTCAATTTCCATCGACACTTGTCTTTGTGTATTTCTTTGTGCAGTAGGACTATATCCAACATGCAACAAAAACAACACATAGTGATACCTTTATATGGCTAAGTGCCCATAAATCATTTCGATGCATAGTGCATAGAGTTATTTCTCCTTGTGGGATCATCCACTTACTTGGCACTTTGTGATTGTGTTGTCAATGAATGGGCTTTCCAGGTCGAACACTCGAATCACTAAACTCGGCCTCGGTTAGATTGTTGGGCCAACAAATATTTTGATAGACAAAACAAAATTAAACTTTATACCTTTGTTTCCTTTGATTTGTTTAAGAGAACACATCCTCATCATTTGGAACGTATGATTTTTTGGAAATTCTGAGAGGAGTGGGGGTGAATCAGTATTACCCTTTTTAAAAAATCAGCAATTACTTTGTTATTTTATGAATCGCCACAATAGATCAACAATGAACTTGTACTAAAATCAATTATATAAACATAATTAACATGAATTACAATGTTATATAAAGAATAGTGAAGGACACCAATATGTTTTAGAGCACCAACTCTATGAGACAAAAATCCCCTTATTTAGGGCACCAACCCTAGGAAGCACCAACTACCTTATATTTAGGGCACCAACCCTAGGAAGCCCCAACTCCATTATCTTTAGGGAACCAACCCTAGGAAGCACCAACTCCCTTATATTTAGGGAACCAACCCTAGGAAGCACCAACTCCCTTATATTTTAGGGCACCAACACTAGGAAGCACCAAATCCCTTAAGTCACACTTTACTTAGTAAAGGATATGAATCCTTCTATGCTCCTCCCTTCCACCGTCATGGCATAAGTATCATTGGTTCTTCTTCTTTGACTTTGCTTCTTCTTTGATCTTCTAATGTGGACTGCAGAGACACTTATTCTTTACCATTCCTTCTTGCTTATATAGTCTTCCAATTGCTGTGAGATATGAAGCATTGTGTCCCTTTGTTTGGACCATCACACCTTTTCATTTAAATTAGCAATAATAATTTTTTTCTCTATTATTATTCAAACATTATCGTGAAGGATTTTCAATTTAGTGAGAGTTATTTTCATAAATCGATCACATGTATGGATTGATTTCTTTTAACTCAATCCCTTGCCTCTTTATTTCCTTATTCATCTTCTACTGCGCCCCCAATTATTTCAACAGATCATTTTTGAGCTTTTTAATTTATCTTTCCAATTCATTGGATGTATTTGATCACTTAATATCAATCAGGACAAAGTCCAAGTCCTATTTGGTTCAAAGTTCCTTCTTGACTGAGAAAATATTATTCCTTTGTGTGTTTAAATTTCTCAAAGAAATACTTCAGGACCTTTATTCCATACGACCATAGGCGGTGACCAGGAGCTAAGCCAAAAAAGTGATTAATCACTTATCAAGATCAACAGTCATGTTTTAATTGCACGTTGAGATGGATGGTTGTCATTACTTCGAAATTTCAAAGTTTCGGGACTCTGAATTTTGCAATTTTCCAACTCCTCTAAAGTAAATACCATCGGAGTGCTTATCAACACTTCCCTTCTTAATAAACATCACAAGTCTAGGAGCTAAGACCGTGGGCTTAGTCATAAAGGAGCTCCTTCTCTTTGGGTATTCGACTATTCATGACTCCAGGACTTCGGGCTCCTCGAGATATGAAGTAGTTCAATCCCTCTTAATCTTTACCTACCGAATAAGTCACGGAATGGAGATGATTTCTTGCTATCGGTCAATGGTCCATGCTTACCCTATTCCACTGGATTAATCCAATAACCGACAAATATTCCTGAGAATTGTAAATCAACAACCAACATTCACTTCATGACTTCAGCCTTCGATGCTTCAGGCAATTGCTCGTAGGAGAAACTGGATATACCCGAAGGACATACTCCCAGAGTGATGTAGCTTTCTAACGTCACTGTTGATGTGGCATTGGCTGAGTGGATTCCATGTGTCACCTAGATTCGTGATTTATGTATACCTAAAGTGCCAACTGGACCTTGACACTTGTCACCATTTGATTGCACCATGTGTCCTTGCTGACGTGGATCTCATGAAGTGTCATATTTATTCCCCCTTTGGATCATATATCATACGGTCTATTTTTCACCTAAATTATTGATCCAATGACCCTCATTCACTTCGGGACTTCGAGGCTCCGGCCTTCAGGTGAACTTACATGTTTTAGACCCCTTTTCACTGAAGTGGTCAGCTTCGGAGTTGATCGTCTCATTTCCTTTGTTGTGATCTAACGATTCCAATATTTCACTCCAGATCAACAGTTGACAATGGTTCATGATTTCGAGGCTTCGGCCTTCGAGTAAAATTACATGTTCTTGGCTTCTTTTCTCCAGAGTGGTCAGCATGACAGTTGATTGCCTCCTTTCCTTTACTGTGATTTGACGGTACCACTGTTTCACTCCATATAAAAGGTTGATGGTAGTTCGTTTATTCCGAGACTTTGAGATATTTGTGGCTTACATTGTCCTTCCATGAAACTCAATCAAATGGTTGAGAATTCATCCGAAGTCCCTCCTTGATATAACGTCTGGAGGGATTTCGTGACTTCGTGAGTTCATGCTTTTGCCTTAACTCCAATGTTCGCCAAAGTGGTGAAGTTACGATGTCTTGAAACTTATGCTATCCTTCCACTTGGCTTTATTTGATGATCATGATAGATCCCAAATTGATCTAACGGTTGAGATCTCACTTTAATTTCCTCCACGAAATCTGATGGCTCTACATTCCAGATCAAATATTGATTCAACAGCTCTACATTCCAGATCGAATATTGATCCAACGACTAGGAAACCATCCAAATCTCTTACTTCATATCTATGAGTTGAGATCTATATCTTCCCAACCTATGACTTCCCATCGATCTGACGGTACTAAATTGTCCTGAAAACTACATCAATGGACATGATTCCTCCTTGATTCAATGGTTGTGATTACTCCCAAAATTCAAAAGGGAACAGTCATAATTACTCCACAATTCTTTTCATAGATTTCCTTAATTGCAAAACTTTGTTTCGTCTTCACTCAATCGTGCATTCTCTCCTGATCCTTTTCTGCATTGATCCACCTTACAGATGATATGGTAATATGAGGGGCTCCTCTATTCCTCTCTCTATGTTTTTTGTGTAACCTACTACGTTATCTCTCCCGAGATTTAGTATCTCACGGACATATTTGATCTTCTTGATAATTACAATACCATAATACCATGTCTGACATTGATCATTTTGGCCCTCTTTGACATCAATCCCAACACCATAACATATCACGACATTGATCATTTTGGCCCTCTTTGACATCAATGCCAACACCATAACATCATGTCCAACATTATCCCCCTTTGGCATTGATGGAAACACAGTAAAACCCCTTTTCCAATCTTAAATAGATTTTATTGATCATTCTCCCCCTTTGACAACAATGAAAAAAGGGGATGTTTCCTTTTAGGGTGATACTCCCCCTAAGGTGATGCCCACCCTGTCTAAGAATCTCTCACCCTAAAATCATGTTGCTACAACCAATCATGGGAAGAAGAATAAATCCCCATATCTTCTCTGATCTGGATTTTATGAGCAGAACAAAATGACTACAAATTATTAATAGGTGCTTAACGCAAAATAACAGAGATACAGTAAAATTGGTTTTCTATTCAATAAGAAAATAAGTTGAAACTGTAAAATGCAGCGGAAACAAGCTTGTTGGAATGGTGGCGGCTTATCTCTGAGAAGAGATGTGACGGTTGCGCTCATTTGCAAGAAGATAATTACAATGAGGCTCTGAAGGACTTTTTACAACAAACAGGAATGCCAAAAACCTAACCCTAGGAGATGAAGTGTCTAAATTCATGTGGGCCCCGTTTGAGTAAGTTAGTACATCAACTTCCCAAGGTTGTAACTTTTGCATACGATCTCCGTTTTAGGCGTATGATAGCCCATTGGAAAGTTATCATCGAGGAGATTCATTTTGGGGGCTCAATAATGACTTTGGCTATAATTGAGAAGCCCAATCAAGAAAAACCTTCATTTAGGCCCTCAAAATGGCCCCGGAAGTTAAAACTATTAAAAACAGTAAGTTGCCAAAATTGTCAGAAAACTATTTTGAGCCAATTGGAGAAGGTGGGTGGCCACTGATATCCACCTGGATAAATACTCCATCCTTAGGAAGAAATGGTCTCCATTGCATTGAGTTCCCCCATCAGATGAGGAAATTTTTGTTGAATTTGGCCCCGGGTGAGCCACTTGCCTTGGTCCAAGAGCTGCCCTGCTTTGACGACTCAATAAAGCTAGATCCTTTGTTGTCGAGTTACCTTGATATGTGTGTCCACAATATGATCATTGGATGCCTGTTGTATGCAGTCGGGGTTGAGCTCTTTTGGTGTCAGCTGCTCTGCTACGTATGAGATGTCCAATAATGGTGGGAAATAAGGGAGAAGGAGATCCACGTTGAACACTAGGTGCAGGCCAAGGAAAGGATGAATGTTGAGCTCAAAATCATTATCCACCACAACCTTGGTGATGGTGTATGGCCCATAATGGAGTGGGTGAAGCTTCCGATGGGGTCTTGTAAGGCGTTCTTTCTACAAGTGCAACAAGACTTTGTCGCCCACCTGAAACTTATGTGGCACGCGATGTTATCTGATGTTGATCATGGCGCTGCTTGTACTTGTCATTGAACTTCTGTAGGATATTCTGAACCTATTGGCAGAGGTTCCCGATCCCAGATCAGCTTCGCTCACTCGCTTGATGGAACAAATATATAGCCTAGACGACACAACAACCCATCCTGAAGATGGAAATTATTGAAAACTGTGTTTGCACCCAATATTTGGTAGGTGGTGGTGAATTTCGGGTCTGTCTCATAGAGTTGGGGCCATCCAGAGGTATCATGGCCGCAGGAGTCTAGCACCATGGTGAGTGTCATGACTAGTGGTCTGCTGAGGCAATCAACGACGCGATTGGTGCTTCCTATTTTATACTTGATTTTGAGGTGGAATTGTTGCAAGTATGTGGACCACTTTTGATGGTGATCATTCTACAATTTTCCTTCTATCTGCATGAACTACAGTGGCTTATGATCAATGTGGATGATTGTCTCCTTCCGAAGAATGTAATTTCTCCACTCGTGGCAGACTTGCACAATGGAGTACATTTATTTGTCGTAAGTAGGGTACTTACGGACAACATTTGATAGTGCCTAACTATGATAGGCCACGGGGTGGCCGTGCTAAGTGAGAATGGTGTCCACCACATAGTCTAAAGCATCTGTCTGGATCTCAAAGGGTTGTTGCAGGTGTGGTAGTGAAAGTACTGGGGCTAAGCACAAGCGTTGCTTCAAATCATCGAACACTTTTTGTTGGGACCGACCCCACACAAATTTCGCCTTACCACCACCCCTGGTTATTTGTCTAAGGGGTTCCCAAGCCCAAATTGTCGCGTCTTTTGTTTGAGCTTCTGCTCGATTTTGATGGCATATCGGTAGGCCGCACCCAAGGATGAGATGTCCAAAAATTCCATTTCGATCTGGATGTATCTATGCAAAGCATCGTGATACTTGAGCACCAGATGTCATTCTGAATCTTTCATACCCAGCTTGGTGCGCAATGTATGAAAGATATTTGTGAAATCTGGCACTGCTTGGTCTCTTTCTTGCCGCAGTGTGGTCCATTTGGTATACAAGTCATCATAACTTCTTACAGGCTAGTATTGTTCCTTAATAGCATCCCTAAAGGATTCCCAGTTGGTCGTGACTGTAAATAATGAGGGTTCCTCTATTTCCTTTTCCTCACAGAAAGTTTCCCACCAATCTTTGACATGGGGAACGTCTTTGAGGAGCACAAAAGTAATCTTTTCTCTATTCAAAAAGTTATGGAAAAAAAAATACCCTTCTAGTAGATTCAACCACTTGTCTACAACATCTATGTCTATATGAACTTCAAATATAGGAATATCTAATTTTATTTGTACCTTGAAGGGGGTGGCACCTCCGCTCAAAGAAGATGCATCGCATGTTGGTAGTCGTCGAAGGATTTGTGCGAAACTATCCATCATCTCCTTCCTTTGTTGCATGAGGGATTCCTCAATGAAGAGTTTGAAAGGATCTCATGTCCCGTCATATTTCTTTTCTCCTTCCATGAGAGGTTGCTTGGGTGTGCGAGATATTTTGTCCTCAAGAGAAACAAGCTCAAAACCCAACTCTTTGTACTCCGACCTCGTTAGGGACATGCATTAAGACGACAAGGAGCAAACCGCTCTGATACCACTGATCTAGATTTTATGAGAAGAATGAAATGACTACAGATTATTAACAGGTGCTTAACACAAAATAACAGCGATATAGTAAAACTGGTTTTCTATTCAACAAGGAAATAAGATGAAACTATAAAATGCAGCGAAAACAAGCTTGTTGGAATGGTGGCGGCTTATCTTTGAGAAGAGATGTGACAGTTTTTTTCATTCGCAAGAAGATCATTACAATGAGGCTCTAAAAGCATTTTTACAATAAACAGGAATGCCAAAAACTCTAGACATCCAAAAACCTAACCATAGGAGATGAAGCGCCAAAAGTCACGTGAGCCCCATTTGGGTAAGTTAGTACATCAACCTCCCAGGGTCGTAACTTTTGCATACGATCTATGTTTTGGCATATGATAGCCCGTTGGTAAGGTATCATCGAGGAAATTCATTTTGGGGGATCAATCATTCCTTTGGCTATCATTGGGAAGCTCGATCCTGAAAAACCTTCATTTAGGCCCTCAAAATGGCCCCGGAAGTTAAAACTGCTAAAAATAGTAAGTTGCCAAAATTGTCAGAAAACTGTTTTGAGCCAATTGGAGAAGGTGGGTGGCCACCGATATCCACCTAGATCATTCTCATAACAGATATTCTTTAGAAACGATTTCACATAACTTCATTGAGAGAATACATAACCAACATTATTTCTAGGCAGGTGAAGACCTGCAACAAACCATGTCATATCATGCATAGAGATATACCATCAAACCATGTTGCTTTCAATGATGCTAGTTATCTATTCATTCATTTGTAATCCAAGAGCCTCTTTGATCCAAGTGGATATCGGGGGCCACCCACCTTTTCCAAATGGCTCAAAATAGTTTTCTGGCCATTTTGGCAATTTACTATTTTTAGCAGGTTTTCACTTCCGGGGCCATTTTGAGGGCCTAAATGAAGTTTTTTCGAGATCGAGGTTCTCAATGATAGCCAAAGGCATGATTGAGCCCCCAAAATGAATCTCCTCGATGATACCTTTCCAACGAGCTATCACACGCCTAAAACGGAGATCGTATGCAAAAGTTACGACCTCGGGAAGTTGATGTACTCAGTTACCCAAACGGGGCCCACATGACTTTTGGCGCTTCATCTCCCAGGGTTAGGTTTTTGGATGTCTAGGGTTTTTGGCATTCCTGCTTATTGTAAAAAGGCCTTTAGAGCCTCATTGTAACGATCTTCTTGCGAATGCGAGTAGCCGTCACATCTCTTCTCAGAGATAAGATGCCACCATTCTAGCGAGTCTTTCACTCTGTATTTTTACAGTCTCTGTACATTTATTTCATTAATAGAAATCGTGTATTACTGTATCTCTGTGTTTATGGTTGCATCTCTGATACATTTCTGTTATATTATTGAATATCTGCAATATCTCTATACATTTCTTTATTATATCTCCGCTCTCATTTCGTGTCGAAAATAATCCGGATAAGTGGTATCAGAGCAGGCTGCTCTTCATCGTTTTTTCAGTGCATGTCCCCGACGAGGTCCGAGTATAGAAAGTTGGGTCTCGAGCTTGTCTCTCTTGAAGAAAATCGCTCTTGCACACCCAAGAAACCCTCAATGGCGGAAGAAAAGAAAAACGATGGAGCAGACGATCCTATCAGTCTGTTGCTTGAGCAAGCTCTCACGCGACAGAGGGACGAAATGATGGAGAATTTTTCCCACATCCT
>ML787268.1:271440-284275 GCA_009831015.1 Picea engelmannii
AAGCGTCTTCCCGTGAGGGCTTTCACCATAAGGGGACCACTTTGGAGTTCATCCATATTTACTTATTATCAACCATGACAAAACAATAATGAGTCATATTTACATCAAACAATATTGGGTCCATTACCCAAACCTTTGTGCTATGAGGCTTTCTTCAAGGGTTGGCATCAATGACAACCAACCTCAATCAACATGTGCTTCAATACTCATAGGGGTATCACTAGGAACAATTTTAAGTCTTCCCTAATTTCTCCTTCCTTTATTTGTTCATAATTTTTTAGGAGGAGTTTCAGTAGATCATTAAAATAACATTGGAAAAAATTTGAGATCATCATCACTCAATTCTTCTGGTTGGTCTACTATTTATTATTCATCATCATCATCAATATTTTGTGTAACAAAAACTTATTCATCTTCTTCTTTAGAATTTTATTTTTCTATTTTTCTTTCGTTGGATAGTGGACTATTGATTTGCAGGACATCATCAAGAACTATAATTGTTTCATATTCTTCTTTAGGAATTCTCATTTCTTGTGCTTGATTCATTTTGTATGCAAAACTTTGATTTTATATTCTTTATTAGAAGTTTTACCCACCATTCTCCTACTATTAACTTCATCAATTTCAAGTGCAATATATTCATCATCTTTCTTTCTTTGTACTTCATATTTTCTTTTTCCATATCTTCTTATTTTGTTTGTTAGGGTTTCCTATCTTCAAGGATTGAATTGGTAATCTACATTCTCTAGTTTTATGGCCATAGTTGTTGCATTTTGGCATTCAATATTGAAGTTTTTCAAATGAGAAAATGAGTTATAGTTTCTCTTTTTTGTATTGTACTTATTGTTCTTATATCTTTGGACATTTCTACTATTGTATTGTCCATAAGCTTTGTAGTGTACTACCTTATGTACAAAATTATTGCAAAAGTAACAGAATCCAATAAATAGATATTTATTAGGGGGATTCCTTCATGTGATTGTATTTTTCTTTTCATATTTTACTCCAGTAGGGAGTGTTAATTTATGTTTGGTCTTGGGATTCAACGGCCAGTTTAAACAATCCTTGTCCCTTAACCAGTTTGGCAAGTTTTATATTTAGATCAAATTCTTGGACAACTTCCATCCAATTTCCTCTTCTTTCCCCCATCTCTTGTTGAGTGAATAGGGATTAGACTGCGGGATGAGGCACAATGAATTTGGTGTGATTTTTTGGGATGTAATATCTGAAATGTTTTACTGCTTTGTATACCACATAAGCTTGTTTGTCGATAGCAGGATAATTCAATTCGGACCCTTGGAGATTAGTGCTCATAAATGAGACTGGAGCTTCATTGTTGTCATCATCCTTCTGAGTCAATACTACAGCTAAAGATTGGTCGAAGGCAAAAGTATAGAGGAAAAATATTTGCTAAATTCAGGACTTCGCAACATCGAAGCTTGAGATATTGCAGTCTTGATATTGCTGAAATAATTTTTTTGTTCGTCATCCCACTTAAATTCAACATCCTTGCAGATAATTTTTTGTAAGGTTTTGATAGTTTCAGGGAAGTCATGGGTGAACTTCCTCACAAAATTGATTTTCCCAAAGAAGGATTGCATAGCCTTTTTGTTGTGGGGTAAGGGAAGTTGAGCTATTTCCCTAATTTGTTCTAGGTCTATGTGAAATCCTGCTTGAGATATAATATGACCTAGTAATTTCCCTTCCTCGACACCAAAGATAGTTTTCTTAGGGCTTAAAGATATACCACATTTTCTACACCTTTCAAAAATTTGGGTTAGATGTTGGATGTTATCTTCTTTGTTCTTTGAATACACAGTTACGTCGTCCAAATAGACTACTACAGACTTGATGATCAATCCCCGAAAATCTACATCCATGGTCCTCTGGAAGGTCGCCCCTGCATTAATTAACCCAAAGGGCATGTGTTTATAAGCAAAGGTTCCCCACTTGGTTCGGAAGGTATTTTTCAATCGGTCTTCCTCTAAAACTAGAACCTAGTTGTAACTTGAAAAACCATCTAGTAGGGAGAAAATCTCAGAACCAGACACAGTTTGCAAGAGCTGTTCCATCGGTGGGACTGGGTATTTGTCATTTTCTAATGCTCTGTTGAGGTTTTTGAAATCCACACACGGGTGGATTTCCCCAGACTTTTTCCTAACGGGAACCAAATTTTCTACCCAGGTAGAGTGTCTAACTTGAAAGATAATTTTAGCATCTAGTAATTTCTTTAACTCTTGACACATGAGGGGTTCCAGATATGGGTGGTACTTCCAGAGCTTTTGTTGGAAGGGTTTCACTCCGGATTTTAATGGGATTGTGTGTTGAATAATACGAGTGTCGTAATTTTTTAGATCTCGATAGGACCATGCAAAAACATCTTGATATTCTTTGAAAAGTTTGAGATAGGTGTTCCTTTCTTCTTTAGACACTATCTTGCCTAGATTTATATTTTTAGGGTTTTCCAGGGTTCTTAGGTTTATAGTCGTGTACATGGGACACGAGCTCCCTGTCTTTGTGTTTTTTGACCCTTTAAATATTTCCCTTAAGTCAAAGAGTTTCTCTAAATTTTCTACCCCTTTTGGTATCGTGTGAAACTTGGGTATGTTACTAGAGTGGTATGTTTCACATCTTTGTTCATGGGAATCGATTTCTACTAATTTCTCTTAGAATACTTCATCGTCAATAGCTAAGTCTTTAAAATTTTCCTAACTAGTTAGGAATTTTATAATCTATTCATCCCCTTCAAATACCTCCCAGTTAGAAATATTGTTGGGCATTGATGGTTTGTAGAGAAGTTCCACAGTGAAACTGGAGGCTTCATAGTCTTCTAAAGGGGATATCCTCAAGGAACCAGTGGCCAGGGAATCAGCAAGAGTATTCTTTGTCCTGGGAATCATTGTTATATTGAAGGCCTCAAAAATTTATTTTAGCATGTGCACTTCCTGTTGATAATTCCTCAGGTGGGGAGAGTTGCAATGTATAATATTCTTTACTTGCCTAGCGATGATTTCAAAGTCCCCGAAAACTTTTATTTATTTAACGTTTAAGTATATGGATTTCTTTAGTCCTTGCACTAAAGCTTCATACTCGGTAGTATTATTAGTGAATTCAAATTATAGTCTGCAGGAGAGAAAATTTTGCTTCCCCTTTGGGTCAATGAGGATACATCCCGCTCCCAACCCTTCTTGCGATTTAGACTCATAAAAGTACAGGGTCCAAACTTGTGAACGAAAATCATCAGCTTCTCCATGCCTACTAACTTCCTCCCCTCAACTTATTTTGTCTGTGGTTTCCAACATAGGTTCTTAACAGAAGAGGGTTTCTTCCGCTGCTGCCAGTAGATTTACTTGAAAAGTCATTTCGGAGTTTTGAGTAAGAGGTACATCAGATGAGAGAGGGGATAAATTGTTGAAATCAGAATCGCAGGAGTAGTTGCGTAGCACGGGGAAATCTGTCAACGAGGGTTTGTTGAAGTCTTCTAAATCGATGAAAGTATGTTTGAGATACCTTTCCCTATCAATCCTAATCATGTTTGTGGGTCCCTTTAATGGAAACCAAAGGTGAGACCAGTCTGTGATAAAGTATCCATTCAACTTTTCGGACCAATCTTGACTAAGTAGCAGTCCATAAGATTCTAGTATATCTACTACAATGATGTCAATTACTTGAACAAATTTCGGGTGTGTAGCCATTCTGATCATGACATCCTTGAGTTCTCCAATAACTTTTACCTGAGTTTTGTCTTGTTGTATAACGTGTTTATTACTTTTGAGCGGGACTGCATTTAATTTCTTGCAGATAGATAATGGCATGACATTAGAGGATGCCCCTGAGTCAACTAAACAATTATGTAGGTTTTCGTTGAAGAATTCAAACGTTAAAAGGAATGGTGGGACAAAAGGCTTTCCTTTTATATCTACAGAGCAAGCATTCACATTTGGTTTATTTTTTTGGTCTATAGGAGAGGTAACCTCCCCTTGGTCAGTGTTGGTTATAGGGGTTTCTACCAACTTTAAGGCTTGTAACAGAAAGTCTTTTTTATGGGGAATTCTACACATATCCATGACCGATACATTTGCCTTCAATCTTTTTAAATCTTCTACTATGTTGTAGTCTAGCTTGGGTGATTCTCGTGTATGGATGTTTATAGGATTTATTAGGGAGACAAGGTGCTTTCGGGTGATCAGATGGTTGTTTTCCTATCGATTTTTTGGAAATGGTAAGGTCATTTGAGACCGGTTGACCCTTACTTCGGGTCTGTATAGCCAAAACTTCAGCAGGTGGTTCTTGAAACTCAAATATATCATCGGAAGGCATTGGAAAGTTAGGATACCACAACAACAAGGATGTTTCTTCCGGCGGGTCAACTTCCTCCTGATCATAAATATTCACTGCTAAGTCGCTTGATTGTTCAGTAAGCGAAGCTTCGTCTAGGAACCAATTGGCCATCAAATTCATGGCATGCACTCATTTTGCACAGTCTCTTTCAGAATGTTTTTCTTGATGATAGGTACAGAAAGAGTCGGATGCTACATTGCCCAGGTCGATGTTTAGGTTGGCTAGGAGAGGTTCAATTTCTTTGAATGATGGGTTTCTCTTAAAAAATATTTTATAAGGCCTTTGGCCTTGGTTTCCTTGCCCTGCACTTCTTTTCATGTCTACGATTTCATTTGACAATTTCTTTATCATCTGTTGTAGGTATTCTATGTCTCCACTTCCCTTTTCTGGACCTTGTTTTGTTTGTTTTCCTGGGGGTCTAGTCAACAAGACTCCTCTCCTGGGTGGAGGTTGAGCTTCCTTCTTAACTAGTGATACCTGGCCCTCTTTACATCCCTTCATTTGGAATTCAATTGTTTTAGCTTCCTCAAAATTTGCAGCTAGGGTATGTTTGGAAGCCCTTTTTACAAACATGGAAATAGAAGCAGGGAGAGCATTAGCATATACCTCAATTTGCAACTCCTTAGTGGGTTTAGCTTTGGATTGAAATTTGTTTAGGATAGTGGTAAATCATTGATTGAAGTCTTTAACTTTTTCTTTTGAACTCATGGTGGCAGCGAATAATTCAGCCATTAAATCTCCTGTAGTGGTTTCTTCTGCAAATTTGTCTAAAAAAACTTTTTGAAACTTCATCCAACTAGTTATGGACCCTACAGGTAAGTTAAAATACCACGTGGAGGATGAATTCTCAAAGGTATAGGGGGGAATCCTGCATACTATGTCTTCATGTTAGACATTCATTAGTCTAATATATAGTATGAAATTTTTAATATGGTCTTCAGGAAATCCTGAGGTTTCAGGGTCAAATTTGGGGAGTGACTTTTCTGGATGTCGAGGGAGGTTATGTACCCGTCCCGAGATTACCAGAGCATCTATGGCCAACCAAGGTTGATTATTTTGAGGTGGGTTTACCCTTTCTTCATTGTGATCATTGTTATCCTCCATGTCGTCTGACTCCGAAGTTGAGCTATTCAAGTTAAACCCTTCCTCGTCAGATTCAAAATCCTTGGGCTCGGAGTAGTTACCAGATGGTGTTTTGGGGATGAGGTTAAGGGGATGTTCGATCTCGGTGAGGGCGAAATATATCAGGTCTTCTACTATGTGAACAAAAACCTAGTCAGGGGTGTCGACCATTGGTTTGCTTACTTGTTTTCTATGAGGAAGTAACGAAGCTAAGGGTAATGATCCAATTTGTTAGGCGTAAGCTCTTGTGATTATTCTGAACTGGTTCAACTCTTTGTGGGGAAGAGCGTAAGGTATTTCAAGGAATAGATGATCTTCCTCTTGCTGGGGCAAGTTAATCATTTCAAAAGTACTCATTGTGTGTGGGTTGTCTTGAGAATGACTAGCCATGCATGTGGGTTGTTTTGAATCTATAGGCTATGTGAAATATTATATAAGAAATATTATTATCCATTCATTCACAGACCCTCCTTCTAGAGCCAAATCTATTGAGGGGTCCTAAATCCCTTTAACTCAATAGCAGGAACCAAACCCACCGTGGAGGCCCAATTAGACTCTATGTTGTTTGATGGTGGAATGGTTCTCCAGATATTTCGATCCGACAAATTTATCAATAGGATTTACATAGTGATTGACGGGATATCTTCTTATGAAAGTTCCTCCTTCAGTTCAAATGTTCTATTTTTGTTGCTTCTTTTATAAGATAGGTCTGATTAAAAGATGTGCGCTGGTATAAACCACCTAGTAAAAGGGGGGTTATTAACTACTGAAGAAGTCTGAGATTGGGATAACCCTTGTGCTCAAGCATGCAGACAAAGATATTCACACATGTGAAAAGCCTAGTACTAATACATTAACTTGATGGTATTTCAATTATTGACTGAGATACAATTATCGAAAGAAAACATACATGCAATAAAATGATGGAAAGAAAAATAGTTTTCTTAGCTCTAGCATTAATCACACATTAACACAACGATTTGTTTTCATCATTAGAGACAAGAACTACAAAAATATTGAAAAACTAACTTATCAATAGATTCAGAAACTCTTACTCATTACATCATCCATTCATGAAATAAATTTGGAAGTAATTCCTCCTCAAATCCAATGACACAATGCCTTTGATGAAAAACAAAAGTTTGTCTCTGATCCTAAATAGGACTTCTCAATTAAGGTAGTTTAGAAATATTTCTTTACAATTCCAAAAATGATAGTCTTAGCCAAAACCATCAACCTTTTGCTAAAAGGTCAATCCTCTTATTTATAATGAATCATTAACTAAAAATAGCTATTACAAGTGCAAGCTAAGTAAAACAAAATATCGCTACACAAAGATTTCATCTCTCTGTTCTCTAAGAATCACCAAATGGTTTTAATGAAGTGGATGACTCTTCTCATACTCCAACCACTTCACGAAGAGTTCCTCGCATGTGTTGGCATACGGGAACCTGTGTTGGTCCATCGGGGCTGAAAGAATTTCTTTCACTTCTACTATATGTGCTTTGTACTTGATCATTTTAACACTCAACCGCTACAAAATTGCTTGAGCCTTAATCGGATACTCCATGAACTGTTGTACTTGACCTGGCTCCATGCTTGCCACCTTTTCTATCTCTGTTGTCCAGGATGAGTCTTGTTCTGCATGTTGCTTGACTATGTCATGCAGGTCGACAAAGTCTTCGGGTGAGCTGAATTCTGGGAGGCTGATGTCTTTCATCTCCCTATTAATCTTTTCCCAACTCTTTTCACACTCGACCCACTTCTCCTGAATCTCCCGCTGATGTTCTTGGGCCATTTTTACCCAGTATTTGGCTGCTTTCCTCATCCAATCTATGTTGTTGTCCCTCATCACCCGAATGTCGTGCTCTTCGGTGTCTCGGCCCTTTTGAACCGCATTGATGTAAATGATCCTTTATACAACTTGGTGATCTTTCTCATACCACCTTTCCACGTCCTTGCAGGTTGCTAGTGCCATAAGGGTGTCTTCTTGGAAATCAGTTATACCTGTAGTGAAAAGGTGCCATTCATTTGTGAATTTGGCATAGGCATCTTGGAACTCACTTCTCAAAAACACCGTGGCCTGTGTGGAGTCCTGATAGTATTTTTCCAAATGGCACAGATGCTCCAACTCTTTAAGTGCAGCGGCCAACTCCTTTTCATCTCTTCTTTCTCTATCCAATGTGGCATATGTGATAGCCATCCCTGTGTCGATAATATCAGATGTATTGGCGTGTTCTATGCTGAGTAGATTCTCCTCAGTAGTGATGAGAATGGAACTATCCAACGTGAACCTCCTCTTCTTAGTGGTTTTCTTCATGATGTCTTTTCTCTTCCTTTCATAGACGATCGCTTGTATGTCGGAGACCTCATCAACAGGTTCGGGGATTTGTTGTTCTCCCTAGGTTCAAGTATTTCCCAGGATCTTGGTTGTATGTATCTGTTCTAGGATTAGTTCATGGACTTCTTCTATATGTCTTGATGGCTCGACCTCCATTTGTTGTGCATCGGATGGTGAAGCATCGACCAAAATTGAAGAGTCATGGATAGGTCCGGTACTTACTTGGTAATCGAATGTCGATGTGTCGATTTCTTGCTATGGAACTTCCTCTTTCTAACCTATCGATCCCAGATGATCCCTAGAGTTGTCCATTTGGGTTCTCAGCAAGTCGAGTAGTTCAGCATCTAAGACACTTTCGACCTCATGATCGCTCTGCGGACGTCTTTGGACTGGAGCATCGGGACCCGGGGTAGATGCTCTCTCAGGTTCTTTTTCCTCTGTGATCTGCACTGGAGTCACCAGGGACACCTCCTAACTCTCCTCATCATCATAGATGGTTATTAAGTCAAACAAGGGGTTTGGTACACTTGTACTACCTGGTGTCCTTGCTATCTCAGGTTGGGTTGAAATTTCCCCTGGTGATCTGATATGTGGTGGTGGAACTTCAAGGTTTTATGGCCCGGTGATTTCCTCAAGTTGTATTGGCTCTAGGCCGCTTGGCTCTCCTATGCTTTCGATTAGGTCATCAGCGAGAATCCTTGACATTTCCACAATATCAGGGTCAGTCTACAACTGATCAATGATTCTATGTGCCCCTTCTAGCAAGAGCAATCCTCTTCTTTGTGCCTTTGTAGTCTTTGTCGCTCTGATCTCTTCTTGAACTCTGAGGGCCTCTTGAGCCGACTTCTCTATTGTCTCCACTTGTTCGTCCATGCTCATAGACTTGAACCTGGTCATGTTCAATTTGGCCATCCTTTGTACTACCTCCTCCCAGTCCTAAGCACACTCTGTGAAAAATTCATTCTCAAATTTATCATGCACATATGGCCAACAGGATGATACCTATGAAGCATGTTGGAGGACCAGGCCTTTAGGGTCGTCCTTGCGAAATTGGCATGTCGGGAACCTGAATTCAAGTTGGCTCAACCCTTCTTGTTTGGCTTGAGCAGTGTCCTTTACCAAATAAAACCCCACATGGAAACCATAGGATATGAAAACCCGCTTCTTGTTCTTGACTAGTGTGGTGTTATAGCCCTGCAGGATAGTCTGATAGCAGATTTCTACCATAATGAGTCGGTCTGGGACGTGAGTGGGTAGTGGATGTGGTGCTTTGGTGGCCCCGAACACCCTGATATAGGTTGAGAGTTCATCTAAATACCAGTGACCTACCTTCGCTACCATTTTCTTGGTTGTTGTGGATAATCTCAGGCATTCCTTTTTAAATACAATAAAATGAATCCGAGAGATGAATGCATCACAAATGAGTGTTGGGTATATGTTATATTTTTTGCATGAGTATTAGTGTCTGAGAGTATGCATCGGGCGCGTAGGGGGATTTGAGGGGGGGCCTAACAGCCCCCCCAAGAAAAAAAAATTTGCCTCGAGAAACGTGTCACATATTTAGGTGGTTTTTCGGCACATGGTTTTTGATGGTTTTCTATTTCCGGTTAATAAATTAGGGTTGTGGACTAATACAAGTCATTGGGTTAGGGTTTTGGATGTCGTTGGATCTTATATGTATATTGTATTGTAAACAATGTATCACATATGAATGAATATAGAATATGTTGGTTTTCCCGGTTTGGGTTTCCAGGGGAAAAATCTCTGTGTAATGTTTGTATTTGTCATTGTATCTTTTATGTTCTTTTAATGAATATCTGTTTGTAGTAGATATTTTACAAGGTTAGAATTTACAATGAGTGGGTAGGATTTTTTATACATGTTCTCCCATAGTATGTTGAAATAAACATGGACAGGGAGCTCCGCAACATGCCAACTTAAATTCATGCCGACAAAGACATTTCTCATACAGATCACATCGAGAAGTTACAAGGCCATGTGGAAAGCGAGTGCTTCCCCCTCTTTCGGCGTCTGAGCCTGCTGTACATAGATGTTCAATTGCTTGGAAATTATCGCTCCCCAATTGAAGCTGCTTTCGGAGATCGCCACTGTGTATTCCAAGGGCATCCATGCTTCCGAAAACTTGGAGCAGTACTTCTCTCCATACAGTCGATAGATGAGATCCATCAAATAGATGTATGGCTCCCTCAAGTTAACTGTCTCATACCAATCGTTGTTCCAGTTGGTAAAAATTTTGTCCTTCTTCCACCATGAGGCCATCAATCAGATGGTGTCATGGAATTCATAGAAATTCACCACGAAGTCTGGGTTTAGTTTCTCCTCTAGGTCTCTGAGTTTGTAGTACTTTTGGACTTCTGTCGGGAGGAAAACTATGGCACACCCTCCATTCTCATCATTGATCAAGCACTTTTGTGTGTCTGTATGGTCGATTAGCCACTTCAAAACTTCTATGCAAGGGAAAACTGGGGTTCTGTTGGCTACCATGTGCAAATATGATTATCGGATATTTGGGAACATCTGGTCATTGAGCGCCCTTACATCCGGATCGTTGTGTGGGATACACTCCGGGTACTCCTCCCGACTGATTTTGTTGAAAAGGTCCCCCCACTGTGGGAGCATTACTTTGGATCCAGTGCTTGCTTCTGTATCACCGAAGACTGGAGGTTGGACAAAATATTTATTTGTTGAGGTTTTTATGACCAACTCTTCCCTGGGAGTGTACTCCAACTGCTTCGTTGTACCATGAGAAGAACCTTCACCCAATTTTTCTTCCTTTAGCTTGGGTGCTCTTGGCGAGCGTCTGGTGGTTGGATTTCTCGGAGGCATTTTCCCTTAAACATAGAAAATAGTTAGAGGTTGTGCAAGGAATGAGATGTATACCTAGCAAATCACAACCGCCGAATTGACAAATTTGAACACATACCTCTGCTGCTTGTTTAACCTGGTCTTGATAACCTGAGAATCAACACAGTCTCGAGACACTTGCTTTGCTTCTTCGGATGCTCTGGAATTCAAACTTGTGCACAAAATGAAATTGTTCAAAATTGTTCCAGAGATTTAAACACAGATTAACTTACCTTGTCGCATCATCCATTCAATTCGAGTTATGAGTGTAGTTCTGTTAAATCTGTCGCCAAATTTTCAAAGACGTTTTAAAATTAAATTCAATCATGGGTTGACGACGTAGGTTGTAATGTGGCCTATCAATGATTTCAAATTGTTGTTGTTCAAACGACGCATGAGGTAGAAACAAATGTGGGATGAACTATTAACTAGTCTATTAAATGTTTGAATCCGATCATATCTTATGTCGAAAACATCCCATCGTTTCGCTAGTCCAGTTGGTGAGTCGGGGGTCAGGGTTCTGTTTCGAACACCTTTCGTTGATATCTTCTTGCAAAAGATATGACGTCGATCGATTTTTCCGTACATATCTAACGTGGCAAAGCTGACTTGGAGGTGTGACTAGGACATAGGGAACCTTAATATGACTTAGGAGGACACTAGGTCGTGCAACACCCCTACACGACAAAGACATGTGGCACTCGATACCGATGTCTTAATTTACTGGAGTCAATCATAATCAGGGTTTTCCATAATCTATACGTTCTAAACCCGATCCTATCTTGCAGACGCCGAAAAAGTATCAAGGATCAGTGATCGACGATAAACCTACCCAAGCGCTCCCATATCGACTCTCTCGAAAAAGTCATGATGCCGAAAGTGTATCAGGGATCGATGATCGGCGGTTTCTTTAACGCAGAAAAAAATCGATTGTTTTAATATTTTTATACTTTCCCCGACCCTGAGCAAACGCATCGGTGATTGGCTATTGGTGGTTTCTTTATGGATTTTTCAATGTCTATCCCTCTCGTACTTTGTCGACACCGATGGGGATCGACTATCTCTCGAAACTTCATGGCGGATAACTCATGCAAACCAACTCTACCTTATGTCGATGCTGATGGGGCATCAACGATCGACGATTAGTGTAACTATTTGGTCACTTTACCTTCTTGCATTTTTCCCGCACCGAACACAAGTGCGTCAGTCGCAATGTTAACTGCAGATTCCTAGTTCAGATGTCAAGTTCTTTTAGACACGAGGTTTCATTTAACAAGTTCAAACAAACCTGACTTGATTGATAAGAGTCATAAAAACAAAATAAACCATCCCCCAAAGTGAACCCAAATTATACAGTAAAAGAAAACAAGTGATACCCAAAAAGTGATAAAATTTCATAAGGCTTTTAGGGTGTGTTGAGCACTGAACAAACCCACAATTACAAAGAATTACAGAAGAACATATTGAACTAAAAATTGTCAAGAGGAGCTAGTTGGAATAGGTGGGTGGCCACCAATCTCCACCTAGATAATCAATTTTCCTTTAGTATCCATTTATGTATTGACCTCCTGCACAGTTTTACAGTATGCACCTTCTGACAGACAAAGGGCGAAAATTCAGGTCATAATTGGAAACTAAAGAAACCCAAATATGGTTATGGTATTTGGGGTAATCCAAAAAATTACAGGAATAGGGGAACTATAGGTCAACAAACCATGGACCCCTGATGGGGTGAAATAAAAAGAATTCTATGAAGACACGAAGAAATGTTTGAAGGCTCTTGGGTGCAGCTCAGGGAATATGCAGCAAATTTCAAAAATGTAGACCAAATGATCAAGGCCCTCTTTTAACGAATTGAAACCTTTGAAAAGGAGAGCCAACGGACCTCCGCTTAATCCAGGTGGATATCGGTGGCCACCCACCTTTTCCAACTGGCTCAAAACAACTTTCTGGCAATTTTGGCAATTTACTATTTTTAGTAGGTTTTAACTTCTGGGGCCATTTTGAGGGCCCAAATGAAGGTTTTTCGAGATCAAGGTTCTCAATGATAGTTGAAGGCATAATTGAGCCCCCAAAATGAATCTCCTCGACGATACCTTTCGAACGAGCTATCATACGCCTAAAACGGAGATCGTATGCAAAAGTTACGACCCCGGGAAGTTGATG
>ML787268.1:284325-302108 GCA_009831015.1 Picea engelmannii
CTCTGTACATTTCTTTCATTAATAGAAATTGTGTATTACTGTATATCTGTGTTTATGGTTGCATCTCTGATACATTTCTGTTATATTATTGAACATCTGCGATATCTCTGTGCATTTCTTTATTATATCTCCGATCTCATTTCATGCCGAAAAGAATCTGGATCACCGCTCTTGAGAACACGGTAGTTATTCTTTCACAAAGACCAAACTCCCTTGAATAGGAGTCCTGTCGGTCCAAAGAAAAAGAATAAGAGAATCAATGAACTAGAAAGGACAGTTGCATGCCTCCTCCACCATCTAGACTCCTTTGAGAAAGAACACAATCAAAATTGAGCAATAGGAATTCCACAACAATAAAACTCAGTCTCCAATAATCAAATCACAACAAATTGACAAGCTGGAAACTCTGGTGAAGTTCAAGTAGGATGGGGAGCAGAACCTATGGAAAGACAACATACCAGGTCAAGTTGAATTTCAGGAAAGACATAATCATGAGAATGAACCATGATTTTTTTTTTTAAATGCATATTTCTCTTAGGACAATTTGTTAAAGTTTTTAGTAGTTGGACTGCCCGACTGTATAGGCATCTTATTACACTTTTTGAAAGTAGACTAGTAGAAATGGACTCATTCATTATTGAGCCAGCTTTTGTAAATTTTTACTATTGTTTTGCCTCTGACGCGACCTCTAATATATAATATATCTTCAATTCCTTACAAAAAAGAGGGCCTACTAACTAATTTGGGCCTTATTAATAAAGAGGACCCTTCTTACAATGAGTGACTATTAACTAACTATTTAGTGGGCTTTATTCAATGAAGGTGGCCTCATATGTCAATAAAGTATCCTAAGTATAAGGGTTAGGGTAGGACCCTAACAAATATGATCCAAATTCATGCGTCTTTCAAATTTAACACCTTCACAACAACAATTACAATAAATTGACCTCTTGATTATATAAAATAATATTTAAGAAATTAAACAATATAAAAAATGAATTCATAAAACATTTATATACATTATCATAATAAATTGCATGATAATTCTATCCAAAATTCATTAAATAAATAAATTATACAATAATGATATGAACAACATCAAGCTCTACAACACAATTATGCATCTCTCAACAAACTATGAATCACTTGAATGAACATGAATTCAACCCACTTACATTTGGAAAAAGTATCAATTATCCATTTTGAGGAAGTACAAATCATTTTAGAACTCATCAATTCATATCTAATAATACATTTGTGTTAGGTGTTGGGAAGAGACATATAGAAAGAGGACAATGACCTATGCTAATCTATGGGATTTTATGCATAACCATCTATTGACTTGTCCATCCACATCGGTGTTGTTGTGTCAAACTAAGTTATGTACATATACAACCAAAAGTTCACCATAAACGTTTACTAACGTGACTAGATCATAATGTTGGAACTGCATAACAAGATATAAGCGCATTTATAACTCGACTAACCATTGATTGCCAATTTGATTCATTCCAAAGCCAACCATTACAACACGTTCACTCTTGTTATGTGCCTAACTCTTCCAATCATGGATTTATTTGATTTCTAACCCCATTTAAGATTAAGAAAATATCATAGCTTATAGGGAGGAATTTTTAAATCTTTAAAATTAAGAGTGTATTTTAAAAATATATGGTTAATGTTCTTTCTAAAGTTCATTAATGTATTCCAACTATTTTTTCCCATTTTTAATGATAAGGGATACACTTGGGATTGTGTGCATAAAGCGCATCCAACTGCCCCAAGGACATGTTGTGCCTCAAGTGCATCCTTGTTGACATGCACCTTAGAATGAAGGACTTTTGTACAAACTCATTGCGATAAATTGGTGGTATATAAAAAGATTAGCCTAAAGTTCTATTAGGGTTTTTCAGCTAATTAGAAGAGTGCTTTTTTATCCTTGAGTATTAATTTATATCTTTATTGTGATGAATTGAATAAATTTATAGCTAAAATAATAATAGAAGTAAGATAATTATGAATCACCACCCTTTTACTATTTGTGTTTTTTTATAATTAATGAAGAATGATTTATTATTTATTATTTATTATTATTTTTATACATTTAATTTTTTTTAAATAAATATATTAAAATTAAGTTGTTAATTATTCCTTATTTCTACATCATTAATATATAATAAGGCTATAAAAAAATTTAAGATAAATATATTAAAATTAAGTTGTTAATTATTTCCTTATTCCCACATCATTAATATAATAAAGCTATAAGCTAAGATTCTTCATGTGAAATTGTGCTTTTTCTTAAAGTATTGAAAATACCTATATCACATAGCTATTTACATTAAATTACAACATTAAATGTGTCATATAGCTATTTACACTAAATTATAACATTACATGTAATTTAATATAAAAAAAATAACATAAATATTAATTACATTAAAATATAACATAGTGTTTTTATATACAATGTATCTTATAAGCCACAAAAATATTAATATGAAATAAAATTTAATATAACTAAATTATATTAATTTTTTATTTTGTAATTGGTTGAATCAACAATTAGTCCAATACTTAGGTGGTTGTGTGTTGATCGTGTGTTGGTTGTGTTTTATCTAATTGTTACTACTATAACTTCCACTTACAAGACATGCCAAAGCAGCCCCTCACCTCACCTCAAGGCGATTGATGACTTTATATAACTAAATGCCTTAACAATATACTCCATCACCAAGTGTTTTACACCAGAAAACTAAACTATATTAATATTAAAATAAAAAATGATATTAAATTACTTAAAACTTTTAATGCAAAGTTTATTGAATATAGTGTATTTTATTTATTTAATAATAAGAAAATTAAACAAGTTGATACTTTACTAACAATTTATTAATTTTATAAAATTATCTTTATTCTTGTGTAATCTTTTATTGAGTTTGAAAAATATCTTTTATTGAATTTTTAAATAAAAGTATTTAAATTGGTTGTAAAATAATGTTAAAAATATCTTTTATTGAATTTTTAAATAAAAGTATTTAAATTGGTTGTAAAATAATATTATATTTAGTTAATTAACTAAATTATTTGTTTTTTTTAATTTATATTTAAAAATAAAAATAAAAATAAATTTGATATTAAAATTATTATTTTGATATTTTTAATAATTTTACTTTAATCATAATTGATTGAGTGTACTTTCAACACTAAATTACATACACATATAAACATAAAATAACGTTAATGTTAAAGTGATTGATATGAGGGAGTTGTTTAGTGCATGCCAATGGTGAAGTGCTTTGGTTATGAAGTGGACAGCACTTGTGTAGCATTAAAATAAAATCTCAAAACAAAAGATGGTGGAATATAATATAATATAAGATGGGGCTAAATTTGTCATGATGTGGATGTTGATCTTTGTGTGATGCTTGATTTGATGACATCATCTCCTAGCGTTATGATTCATTCAAAATATATGTTATTTATGGTGAAGTTGGGCAGTGTGGTATGGTGTGGAATTTGGAGATTTCTCTTCATATTTAAACATAAACCAATTTAAATATTTTGGTCTTCCTGCTTTATAAAATTCTAAAAAACTATGTGAATCTCTAGACATATAGTGATACTATCAACGAATTTCAAAACACATAATGATACTTTCAACAAATTTCAGACTGAAAGGGAGATGCGAAAATGAAATAGTCTTCATACTCAAATTCTTTTAAACAAAGTCTAGAAGTAGATTACACATTTCAAAATTGGTTGGAAGATGCTTGATGGTGTGTTAAAGAGCTTACTGTACATTTGAATTTAATTAGAGCACATGGGAAGAGGAAAGGTACATGACCAGAGTATGCCATGGTAGCACATGGGAAAAGGTACATTATGCAGAGAACATGTTTGAAAAATAAAATTTCAAAGAGGTTAAATCAACCATAAAGTATGTATAATTTCAAAGAAGTTGAACAAGAAAAAAAAGACTCGTTACTATTATTCAAGGCTAACTCATAATAGCTTTTGTGACTTTTAGAAAGAAAGAAAAAAAATGTTGAACCCTCATTGAGTGGTTAATCTCTTTAAATCTATTCACAACTTCTTTTTATGACATATGCATTTAGAAGGTATGATGTATAGTATGAGTTCATAATTTTTATTTTTCAGATTTAGAGTATATAATTTTATTTATGTATTTTATAAGACTTAAAAGAAGATTGTATTGGAGTATGACTTAAAAAAACTTTTTATTGGCTAAGTGCTCATCTTCCTTTGACATAAGGGAATAGGTTAACAACTCAAGATCTAGATGAATTTTGCAGGAGTGGAAGTTTGCCCCCTTATGGACCACCAACAAATTATTTCAGTTGGCTAGTTTTTGTCAACACATGATGATGTACTTGCAAGTCGGGGTCTTGATATTGTATCAACAAAGATTATATCACCTGAACTTTTAGACTTTTTTTGCTTTGAATTATTTTTATTATAAAAAGTTATGTGAATTTATGAAGAGCTTATATTTCTATTCATAATTTAAGAATTATTATGATAAAATGATCTTCTTAAAAATGAGTTGCATTTGAAATGCGATGCTTCAATTTAATTAAAAATTGATGAAAAAAATTAGATTTATTTTGAAGGAATTTTAGGGAAATATGATAATGCATCTACATAAATAAACAAAACTTTTAAGATGCAATGTATTTAACTTTTAGTGTTGCCTGATTAACACTTCATTTCTCATAAACTTTTAAGATGCTCGTTATTTAAATTTTAATGTCACCTAGAAAACACTTTGATTTGTAGAAACTCTAAAGATAATTTATTTAACTTGACTCAATTGGTTAAAATTTAACCTTTAGGGCCGCCTAGTCGTGGAAATTTAACTTCTAGTGCCAATAAATCAAATCTTTCATAGACAAAACCCTCAAGATACTACTTTTTTTACTTTACCTAATTAGCCGAAATTTAACTTTTGGTGCCACCTTGAATGTTTGATGACGGAATGGATGAAATCTAACTTTTAATTCAACCCAATAAACTTTTCAATTAATAAACACTCTTAAGATGTATCTTATTAAGTTTACTTGATTTCGCAAAATTTAATTTAAGTGTCACTTAATGGATTCCCAAACAATGACAACAATTCAACATTTTAGTGCCACCTAATGTCCAAAATTTAGCTTTTAGTGTCGCCCAATAACCACTTTGATTGGAAATTACTCTTAAGATGCTTCTTATTTAACTTTGTGTGATTTGCCAAAAATTAAAATTTAGTGCCAACCAACATTCAACCACCCAATGATAGAAATTTAATTTGTATTGCCACTCAATCAACTCTTCCATTGACAAAAACTTTTAAGAAGCTTCTTATTTGAGTTTACTTGATTGGATGTGTTAGCACATAAACTTGTCAAGGTCTTTAGAGGCGTATTTCCTGCCTGGGTCTGTAATTTTGTCTATCTTTCTTCCTTGTGCAGACCCGATTGTAATGTTTTCCTCTCGGCTTATGGTTTTCCTTCTATTTGTCTTCATCTAGTTGATCGACCTGTTTTCCTTGTCAGACCACCTGAAAGCCATCGGCCATAAGCCTTTATGTTTTCCCTAGGGTTGATGCATTTCTCCCTTTGCCTCTGTCACTGATCCTCTTATTCTCCCCGAGCGCAATCATGACCACCGAGCGCAACACTTGAAGTGGTTTGATGTAGACGCAAATCAGGTGAGCGAGCAAGTTCAGTCTTCAATGAAGGCAAGCGAGCGCAGGAATTGGGAGTTCAAAATGTCATAAAACTGTTCAGCAAGAATCGTGAAGTCTCGATTCGCGAAAAAGTAAATCTGGGTCATTCAAGCATGGAGAGTCGAGGATCGTTGATCCAACATCGTCGAATTTCAGAGGATTAGGAATCAGGAGTTCGGGGTTCTCGTCATAAAGGTGCATTCATAGCCCGAAGTCCCGAGACCCGAAGTGTAGACTTAATCTAGGCCATCCAATCAAAGGGAACGTGTGGCACCCGAACTGAGGGATAGCGATTTCGCGATTCGGAGGTTTGAGCATGAAGCACCTCGTGAAATCACAAAACAAGAAATTGTGACGCACCTATAAAGTTGGGCCCACAGTTATAGCCTAAGGTCGTATTGAAAGAAGGGCCAGAGAGGAAGTAGGCATCGGTCAAGCAACAGGCAGTTGAAGCATTCGAAGAGCCAATCGTGGCCATCAGAAGCAGGGAAAATCCCAACGTTGATTCAGATAGACCATTTCGTGGATTCGGACATCGAGACATTGTGAATCGAGGGGAGTGAGAACTCCCGATATGCAAAGTCCTGGAATTCTACTTGTTCAAAGTTTAAGGTCAGAGTCTGCAGTCACGCAGGGTGATGAAAGGGAGTTGTGTAGAGAATGGAAGCACCCGAGTCAGTCACAGAGAGGAACTGCGTGGCCTCGAGCCTTCAGAATTGACTCAAAGAAGTTGTGTGCTCACCTAGACATTCATGGGTGTCAGGCTCCTCCTCGATCCCAATGCAGTTAGTTAATGTAAGTAGGGGGTGGTAGTTGAAACCTCGTTTCACCCCATAAATGGAGAGCACAAGAGTGCTAGCCATGGAGGCAGACTGTCAGCCCAAGGTCTCTTTTTCAATGAAGTTCTCTATAAAGCCCATATTGATATGAGATCGCATGTGACAGAAGAATGTATGTGCAGTCTAACAACAGAAGAAGAAGACACGAAGACTTGAATACAGTGACCAAAGAACGCTTCTACAGGGGTCGAGTTGCTTTGAGTATATATATACTCAGTTTTTGTATTTTGTAAAGGTCGATGGTAGAGCAAAGCTCTCGAAATGTAAATTTTTAATAAACTCTCTGGTTATCTGGTTATGTATATGCATTTGAAACTTCTTGTTTAATGACAGTCAACTTTCTTATTTCCTCTTGTTTCCTTCTGACGCTGAAAGAGTTCATGGTTGAATAATTCAATTGAACTATTGTGACTGCATTGTGATTAAAGTTTGATTATAGTGTTGTTATAGTTCCTTTCCGTTTCTGTGAGATTTAAATTCAAGAAGTTCATGTGTTTAAATTGTTCCTCCTTGGGTTGTCGAAAGTCTTGATGTCCTTGGCAGACCTCTGCATTTTCTCACCGAAGTCTTCCTCCTACTCACCCTTACTACAACTTACTGTCTGAAGTTAAACCAAGACCTCACCTGCTCGTGCATATCAGTCCAGTTTTCTGATTTAAAACGATATTTTCTTGATATTCCACCCATTTGACCCTTTTTAACCAATTTGTGACACAAACTATGATGGGTATCAAGATTACCTATGCCACAATCCAGGGGTGACTTCTGGTGCTAACATTTCTGGCGTCGTTGTCGGGGATGAAGTTAAAGATTTTCCCTGGGATTAAACGACAAAGATTACTAGTTCTGATGGTGCATCAGAACTTAGTACATCAAATATTGCAGCTGTGCACCTAGCAACTCCATTGATGTGAATCCACTGGAGACTCCATTGTTTCAGTTGTGGCTTCTAGAGGCAGACGCACGAGGTCTACTCCATAGTTGTCTTTCGCAACACCTGAAGTTGACCTAGAGAAAATTATTAGAAAGGGAAAGGTCCCTCGAGAAGGAACTTCTACTGTTGAACCAGGTATTTCTGATGTTTTTCATTGTCCTTCTATAGAAACTCCAATTTATGCTTCTCATTTCCCTGTTATACTGTTTGTTGGAGTTTCCCAAACTTTAAATTTTGGGAGTGTTCCTGTTAAGTTTTCCCCTCCTGGTCTGGGATTGGAGGGAGAAATCCTTGTCACTCCTCTCTCCCCTAAAATTATATCGTGGTTTAGACCCAGCGACTCTGAAGATTTTCCCACCCCGGTCTTTACTACCCCTCCTCCTATTACGGTTGTTGTTGCGCAAAGAGAACCCCCTACTCCCTCAAGCCCTGTATCCTTTTCTTCAAATCCTCTATTGTTTCCCTTTCCTCCCGGAAGCTCAGTTCCAGTATCCCCTGTTCAAACCCCATCTCCTCCTAATTCTCCTCCACCTATCATCCCTATGGCAGGTGCTAATCCTCCTAGATGCAAAATGGATGCCATAGTGGCTGCTAGATATGCCCCCCTGGTCTTGCCTCAGCCTCTTAATGCCCTCCCAGCTGGTGGCTACCTTAAGCAACTGCCTAAGTTTACAGGGGAGGGAGATATAACTGCAAAGGAGCACCTCGCAACTTTCTATAGTTATGCTAATAACTATGTCATAGTAGACGAAGATGTGTGAAAGAGGATTTTTTTTCACAGTATTGATGGAGAAGCCAAAACGTGGTTCAGAGCTCTGGCCCATGGATCCATCACTGGGATTGAGGATCTTGATGATGTTTTCTTGAGACAATGGGGGGATAAAAAGGACTTCATATATTATATCACAAAGTTCGGGTCCCTAAAGAGGAAAGAGGGAGATTCTGTCTCTGACTTCTCCAAAAGGTTCAACAAGATGTATAATAAAATCCCTATTGAGATAAAGCCTACATAGGCCTCTGCCAAAATTACCTATGCCAGTTTTTTTGACCCCGACTTCTGCCTCATGTTAAGAGAGAGAAGAGCTACTTCCTTGGCTCACATGCAAGATGCAACCCTAGAAGTAGAGTCTAACATATTGGCAGTTGACCAACTCAGGAATAAGACTGATAAAGACAGAGGAAGGGGAAGACTTGAAGCCTCAACCTCCAGTTCCTCTGCCCCCCTCCCTCAAATGGATTAAGTAACCAAGTTACTAAAATCACTTTCGGCTAGAATGGAAAGGTTGGAATTAGAAGGGAAGCAGACATACAAAAATCCTCAAAATATTGATAACAAAGGCAACTTCGGGAGGCTGAAGAACAATTCTCCTCAGATCATGCCAAGGGAACAAAGAGACAGAGATAGAAATGATCAGAAAATTAAAACCCCTCTCCAAAACAACCTTGTTACTGAGGAGGAGAGGGAGGAAGAAGAGCTTGAGCTTGATCCTGAAATCCATTGTGTTGGAGACACCTCCGTGTTTTCTCATTTAACTCAATCCACATACGAGGAATCCCTCATGAACAATCAAATAAATGAGTTGAGTAAAGGGGAAAAGGTCAATAATAGCCCAAGTAAATACAACCTCAGATCTAAGAAGAAAGAAGGGAAGTTTGGCATCCATGATCCAACTCCCAAAGCAGAGAGGCTTGCTAAAGACGCAGGGGACAACGGCAAAGAAAATAAATCTTGGAATCCCCCACCCATAGCCAAAGATCTTGTCCCAGAGGTGAGAGAAATTATGAAGTCCCCTTCCCTTGTTAACTTTGAGCATGAAATTCAGAAGATCATAATCCATGTTCCCCTTTCAGAGCTAGTCAAGCACGAAGACTTCAAACAGTCCCTCTCTAAACTATTGTAGTCTGATCCATCTCGTCATTCCACAGACTCAGTAAATCTCCAAGATGAAAAGCCAACAGTCATCTGAGGTCCTATGGTAGAAGATAGAGATGATTCATCCCCTCCCTTCTACACATCGTTGAACATACATGACAAGGTGTTGCATAATTGTTTGATGGACTCAAGGGCATCTCATAACCTCATGCCCAAAACTGTCATGGAAGAACTCGGATTAGAAATCACAAAATCTTATCATGATTTATATTCTTTTGATTCGAGGAGAGTGCAATGTATTGGGGTCATCAAGGATCTAGTGGTGACATTGTTGCAGCTACTCATGAAAAGTGTGGTCATGGATATTGTGGTGGATGACGTTCCTCCCAAGTTCGGCATGTTGTTGTCAATATCTTAGATAAAAGGACTTGGGGGAACATTGCAGATGGACCTCACATATGCTACCATTCTTTTGTTCGGAGGGGAGCATAGGAGACTGTAAAGAGAGGCTCAGTTGGCCTACATTATCAGTGATGAAGCAGACCCCACCAATCATCTTATCTTTGCCCTGGAGACTGATTTAGGATCCATCTTATTACAGCTCACCGATGCCCCTGAGCCCCCTCTTGAGATCAGAAAGTCCAATACTCTTGGTGAAGATTCTCCTCCAATTACCTCTACGTGGAAAATGTTTTTCGATGGAGCCTCTTCTAGGGAAGGTGTTGGTGCTGGAGTGGTTTTTGTGTCACCTTGTCATGAAACCATATCCCTGTCATACAAATTAGAGTTTGAAACTACCAATAATGTGGCAGAATATGAAGCTCTTGTTTTAGGTTTTAGGGCTGCAAAGGACATGAGAATCAAAGAGATAACAATGTTCGAGGATGCTGAGTTGATTGTCAAGCAGATCAAAAAGGCTTATCAGGCCAAGCACCCTCGGCTCAGAAGTTACAGAAATGAAGTATGGGACCTGATTGACATCTTTTTCTTGGCCTTCAACATTTCATTTGTTCCCAGAGAGGAAAATGGCATGGCCAATTCTCTGGTTGTCTCAGCAAGCCAGTTCAGGATCCCACGGCCGCCTAAGCTCAGGTATGATGTTGAGATTAAATATAGGCCCTCTGTACCTGATAATATCAAGCATTGGAAGGTGTTCGAAGATGATCTTGAAATCAAGAGATTTCTTGAGTCGGTTGACGAGTTATCTGCATTACACATTGATCAGGATCATGATTCCAAGGGTGACCCTCCCCCTCAAGTATTTTTGAATAAAATTGCTAATCACCATATTGTTCATCTGCCTAGCAATCGCATTCTAAAGGGACTGGTTCCTCTGGAAAGGTTGTTCGATGGGAACGATGTGGCGGTAAGTCTTAAAGGCCCAACTGAGAATGTTGATGTAGCTGAGTGCAACGTTGGTACAGAGGAGGATCTGAAGTTTGTTAAGGTGTCAAGCAGCCTGTCAAAGAAGCAGAGGGCTGAGTATACTGAGTTATTAAAATAATTTTCTGATGTGTTTGCCTGGACCTATGAGGACCTCGGGATATATGACACTAGTGTTATTGAGCATAAGATCCCATTGAAGGAGGAGTCCAAACCGTTTAGGCAGAAATTAAGACAAAAAAATACTATGTTGCTTCCTATTATGGAGAAGGAGGTAAAGAAGTTGTTGGATGCCCAGATCATCGTGCCTTTGATATATTCAGAGTGGGTGGCCAACCTGGTCCCAGTGAGAAAGAAAAGTGGGGAAATCAGACCTTGTGTCGATTTCAGGAACCTGAACAGGAGCTCAAATAAAGACAATTACCCCTTGCTGAAAATGGAATACATATTACAAAGGGTAACTGGCTCATCAAGGATATCCATGATTGACAGCTTTTCGGGATACAATCAGATGTCGGTCCTGCCTGAGGACAGAGAAAAAACAGCCTTCACCACTCCTTGGGGTACATTCATGTATGCCAAAATGCCCTTTGGATTGATGAACGCAGGAGCAACCTTCCAGAGAGCCATGGATATTTATTTCATCGGAGAAAAGGACAAGCTTGTGGTTATCTATCTGGATGATATTACAGTCTTCTCCAAATCAGATAGAGAGCATTGTGAGCATTTAAAAAGGGTTTTACTGAAATGCAAGAAATTTGGTCTCTCCATAAATCCCAAGAAATCGTTGTTTGCCATGAAGGAGGGAAAATTATTGGGGCATATAGTATCTGTTGAGGGAGTAAGAATTGATCCCAAAAGGGTGGAAGCAATCCAAGCCTTTTCACTCCCGAGATCTAAGAAAGAAGTCCAGTCTTTCTTGGGAAAAGTCAATTTTCTGAGAAGGTTTGTTTCAAATTTCGCTAAATTGGTGAAACATATCATAACCATGCTCAGGAAGGGGAACGAAGTGAAATGAACTGTTGATCCCAGAGAATCCTTCAACCAAATTAATAAGGCACTGAATGAGGCACCCGTGTTGATCAGTCCCGATTATTCCAAGGATTTCTTGGTTTTTTCCTTTGCCTTGTATGATACAATAGCGGTCGTTTTGTTGTAGAAAAATGTTGAAGGGATGGAACAACCTATTTCCTTTTTCAACAGAGCATTGAGGGATGCATAGATCAGATATGACATCATGGAGGAGCAAGCATGTGCCTTGGTGAAATCCCTCAAATCTTTCAGAGTCCATTTTTTTCATTCGAAGATCATTGCATATGTTCCTTCAGCTTCTGTGAAGGACATTCTCATTCAACCTGACATAGACGGGATAAGGGGCAAGTGGATCACCAAGATCCTTGAATTTGATATGGAAATAAAACCCACCAAGCTAGTTAAAGGCCAAGGTTTAGCCAAGTTATTGGTTGAATCTAATTGTAAATCTTTGGGGGTTAACTTCATCAACACTTGCTCAAAAAACCAGCAGGTTGAGGCGTTTGATATAAGTCTTAAAGACAACCCTCCATTGGCAGAATGCACCTAGTACAAAGACATTGTATTTTTTTTGCAGGATTTGTGGCCTCCAGATGGTATGGGAAGGAACAAGACAAGAGATTTAAAGCTCAAAGCAATCAGATATTGCCTTATTGACTAGGTTATGTATTGGAAGGATCCTCTAGGAGTGCTCTTAAGATGTCTGGACCCACATGAGGCCCAAAAGATTATATTTGAGTTCCACGACAGCCTATGTGGGGGACATCATTTCTGGAAAACCACCACCTACAAAATTCTCAGGGTTGGGTACTACTGGCCTACCTTATTCACTGACATCTATGTGAAAGTCAGGGCTTGTATCAAATGTCAGAAATTTTCTGGAAAGAAGCAACTCAAGTCTCTGTCATTGAAGCCTGTACTAGCTTCATGACCCTTTCAACAGTGGGGTCTAGACTTTATCGGGGAGATTCATCCTCCTTCAAGTGGTCAGCATAGGTGGATCCTAACTGCGACAGATTATTTCACCAAGTGGATAGAGGCTATCCCCACAAGGAACACTTCTCATAAGGTAATCATTGGTTTTCTGGAGGATATTATAGTAAGGTTTGGGTGCCCGACCATAATCGTCATTGACAATGTTGCACCCTTCAAAGCTAAACCATTGATAAGGTTTTGTGAGCAATTTGGAATTACACTAATTCACTCTACCCCCTACTATCCACAAGGTAATGGATTATCAGAATCCTTTAATAAAAGCCTGGTAAATATCATCAAAAGATTGCTAGAGGATAACAAGAAAGCATGGGATTCAAAGCTCAATTTTTCTCTGTGGGCTGATAGAGTGAAAACAAAGAAGTCCTTCGACATCTCTCATTTCCAGTGTGTATATGGGATTGAGGCAGTTTTTCCTTCTTAGCTCGCCTTGCCTGTGGCGAAGTTCTTCCAAGACTGCCAGGAAGAGCCTGATGACATGATCAGAAGAATTCATCAACTGGTAGAAGTGCAGTAGGCAAGAGAGAAACTTTTGGACAAAGCGCATCACCGACAACAGAAAATCAAGAAGACCTTTGACAAGAAGAGAAATAAGGAGGATTTCGATCTGGGAGATCTAGTACTTAAATGGGATGCGCCCAAGCAGGACAAGGGAAAGCATGGAAAACTTGAATCCCTTTGGATTGGCCCCTTCCAAATCTCTGAGAAGTTCCCAAGTAACACTTACAACTTGCAAGATTTGAAGGGAGACAAAGTCTTTGGTGGCCCTGTAAATGGGCACTTCTTGAAGATGTTTTTTGTTTAAAGTCGTAGTCAGCGTCCTACCATTGTAAATACCGTTCATGTTTCATGTTTATTTTGTTTTGTTTCTAGTAGAAGACTCCACAACCCAATACTAAGGCACTGAAGCCGCGAAAGGAGTTCTTAGAGCCTCGCAGGGAGGACTCTATCCCCCATGGATCCTAATGTTAGAACATAAACTTATCAAGGTCTTTAGAGGCGTATTTCCTGCCTAGGTCTGTAATTTTGTCTATCTTTCTTCCTTGTGCAGACCCAATTGTAATGTTTTCCTCTCGGCTTATGGTTTTCCTTCCATTTGTCTTCATCTAGTTGATCGACCTGTTTTCCTTGTTAGACCGCCTGAAAGCCATCGACCATAAGCCTTTTTGTTTTCCCTAGGGTTGATGCATTTCTCCCTTTGCCTCTATCACTGATCCTCTTATTCTCCCCGAGCCTCCAGCCATTCACCCAAGTAATCGTTCACATGCTGCAATCATGACCACCGAGCACAACACTTGAAGTGGTTTGATGTAGACGCAAATCAGGTGAGCGAGCAAGTTCAGTCTTCAATGAAGGAAAGCGAGCACGGGAATCAGGAGTTCAAAATGTCGTAAAATTGTTCAACAAGAATCGTGAAGTCCCGATTCGCGAAAAAGTAAATTTGGGTCGTTCAATCATGGAGAGCCGAGGGTCGTTGATCCAACATCGTCGAATTTCGAAGGATCGAGAATCAAGAGTTAGGGGTTCTCGTCATAATGGTGCATTCATAGCTCGAAGTCCTGAGACCCGAAGTGCCGACATAATCTGGGCCATCCAATCAAAGGGAATGTGTGGCACCCGATTTGAGGGATCGCGATTTCGTGATTCATAGGTTTGAGCATGAAGCACCTCGCGAAATCGCGAAACGCAAAATTGCGACGCGCCTATAAATCTAGGCCCACGGTTACAACCCGAGGTCATATTGAAAGCAGGGCCAGAGAGGAAGTAGGCATCAGTCAAGTGGCAGGAAACTGAAGTGTTCAAGGAGCCAATCGTGGCCATCAGAAGTAGGGAAGATCCCAACGTTGATTTAGATAGACCGTTTCATGGATTCGGGCATCGAGACATTAGGAATCGAGGGGAGTGAGAACATTTGATATGCGAAGTCTCGAAATTCCACTTGTTTAAAGCACGAGGTCACAGTCTGCGGTCACGTAGGGCGATGAAAGGGAGTTGCGTAGAGAATTGAAGCACCCGAGTCAGTCACAGAGAGGAACTACGTGACCTCGAGCCACCAGAATTGACTCAAAGAAGTTGCATGCTCACCTAGACATTCATGGGTGTCAAGCTCCTCCCCAATCCCAATGCAGTTAGTTAATGTGAACAGGGGGTGGTAGTTGAAACCTTGTTTCACCCCGTAAATGGAGAGCACGAGAGTGCCGGTTGTGGAGGCAGGTTGTCATCCCAAGGTCTCTCTGTCAATGAAGTTCTCTGCAAAGCCCATACTGATCTATGATCGTGTCTGAAAAAATAATGTATGTGCAGTCTGACAAGAGATGAAGAAGACGTGAAGCCTTGAATACAGTGACCAGAGCACGCTTCTGCAGGGGCGAGTTGATCTGAGTATATATATATATTTAGTTTTTATATTTTGTAAAGGTCGATGGTAGAGAAAAGCTCCCAGAATGTAAAGTTTTAATAAACTCTCTGGTTATCTGGTTATGTATATTCATTTGAAACTTCTTGTTTAATGACAATCAGCTTTCTTACTTCCTCTTGTTTCCTTCTGACGTTGAAAGAGTTCATGGTTGAATGATTCACTTGAACTATTGTGACTGCATTATGATGAAAGTTTGATTATAGTGTTGTTATAGTTCCTTTTAGTTTCTGTGAGATTTAAATTCAAGAAGTTCTTGTGTTTAAATTGTTCCTCCTTGGGCTGTCGAAAGTCTTGATGTCCTTGGCAGGCCTCTACATTTTCTCACTGAAGTCTTCCTCCTACTCACCCTTACTACAACTTATTGTCTGAAGTTAAACCAAGACCTCACCTACTCGTGCATATCAGTCTAGTTTTCTGAGTTAAAGATATTTTCTTGAGACTGTGCCCATTTGACCCTTTTTAACCAATTTGTGACACAAACTCTGATGGGTACCAGGCTTACCTCTGCCGCAATCCAGGGGTGACTTTTAGTGCTAATAGGATGAAAATTAACTTTTAGTGCCACATGTGTTGGCCCTCAACCAAGTTTTGAGGAAACTTTGGTCAGAGTTGGCCCACTTTTGGACTTCGACACATTGGTCGAAGATGGAGCACCCAGGCGGAGCTAAGATCGCAGATCTCACTTATTTTTGTAAATGTGTTGAACCCGCACATAATAGATCTAGCTAAACAATAATACACACATTTGCAGAGAGAATTTGAGAAAGAAGAAGAAGGAGATAAAGAATGGAAGAATTCTCATTAACCGTATTCCACACTCAAAGAGTGAATAATTTACAATAGATATAGGATACATGAGTAACTAATGAGCCATAGTGGTGGTCTAGAGTGATATGGACACACACCAATAGTTACGAGAGCGAACTGCCACCTAGTCTAGTCTCTTAGGTAGTTACGAGAGTGAATTGCCACCTAGCTGAGTTAACTAGTCAACTAGTCTTCAATTAACTGATTGAACAGAGAGTAGTAAGGAGTTAACTCAGGAAATCAAGGGTAATGTGCTAGTCTGGTGTTTATCCCGAGGCAAGTGCGCATTAGCATGGTGATGATCCCAATGTTGCATGGTGACAAAACCAATGCAACATCTAAACTCAACTCAACTAGTCAAACTGAAGTGTCAACTGAAAGAGAATATTCTCCAAGTGGAATATTCTCCCCTAAATATAAGAGACTGGATAATGACTAATTATGACTAATAAACAAGGAAAAACCTTAGGAAAAATAAATCCTAGGTGTGTGTGAAGTAACTCCAACAATTTTGTGGGCTATGTGGACCCAATAAGGGGTTCTTTAGGGTTTTTGTAATGGGTTATGGGATGTCGGCTCATGGGGTTTTCCCATGTTTAGGCCAAGTATTGTAAGGGTTTATAAAATTATAAATAAAGAAGATTGTATTGTAAAATGGGGACTAGCTAGCTAAGTGAAAGTAGTTCAAGTTGCTTCGTGCAAAGGCTTGTATGTGTGGGGCTATAATTTTGTAGAGGGTGCAATTGTTGTGATCTGGCTATGTGCATTTGACCTAGTTTTGGAAGGAGGATCTGGTGCTAAGTGCGTAGATTTCATGTCCAGTGCGAAGCTTGACTCTGTGGCTTAGTGCACAGGAGCGAATGAATGTAAGATTCAGATGAATACTAAAGAGGCGAAGCGGTTGGTGGACGTAGCCCCACACTGTGGTGAACCACGCATATCTGATGTCTTATGGTTTGCTTTGTGCAATGTTGTCTCTATTATGTTTTGCTTAATACTTAGATTAGAATGTGTAATGACTATGTATGTTTTGCTTAAATGCTTTGCTTATGTTAAATGCTAGATCTAATTCTTAGTGCTAAGTGCTAAGAGTTGAAGTACATAATCTTTGTTGTTACTATGCTAGATCTATCCTTGGGTGTGTTCTGCGATGTTAATAAGGTCAATGAACTAACATATGTCACTTCCTAAGCATTAACATAATACCCTGCGAAGTGTTATTATCACAGATCTGTGTCCCAACCTGGTTACAAACACCTGCGTCCTATAACCCCCCCTGCTTCTACCTCGGGTGAGACTTCGCCTGCTTTGCAGGTGTTGCCGAAAGGGCCGGTAGTCGGGGTTTTGTTGGTGCATTGTTAAGCGTTGAACCCTGGGTCTGCCCGTGTGCCAGCAACATTGAATGGTCGATGATCCAATAACAAAGATTTAACTTTTAATTCCACCCAATCAACACTTTGATTAGCACACACTCTTAAAACGATCCTTATTTAACTTTACCTAATTGGCCATAATTAGATTTTTGGTGCCACCTAATGGTCACCTACCCAATCGTTCAAATTTAACTTTTTAGTGACCCAATGCCAAAATTTATCTTTTTGTTGGCCAATTAACAATTCCATTGACAAAAATCATTATGATGCTTCTTATTTAACTTTTTGTGATTTGTTGAAATTTAACTTTTAATACCACCTTGAGTGGTATGTGACCCAGTGATGGAAATTTAACTTTCAGTGCAACCCAATCAACACTTTGATTCATAGAGACTCATA
>ML787269.1:20670-81834 GCA_009831015.1 Picea engelmannii
TTTCTTATTGTAAAAATGCCTTCAAAACTTCATTGTAACCTGCTTCTTGCGAATGCGCGTTTCCATGACATCTCTTCTCAGAGATAAGCCGCCACCATTCCAGCAAGCTTGTTTCCGCTGCATTTTACAGTTTCAACTTATTTCGTTATTGAATAGAAAACCAGTTTTACTGCATCTTTGTTATTTTTTGTTAAGCACCTGTTAATAATATGTATTTGTTTCATTCTGCTCATAAAATCAGGATCATCTAGAACTCTTAATTGTATCCTTTAATTATATTTGTACCCTTTTCCTGAGTAGGTGTAATGGTTAAGAACATGATTTTCCTCCCAAGAGGTCAAAAGTTCAAATTCAGAGGGGGGTAGGGTATGTGTACCTTCTGGACCTTAATTTTAAAATTGTTGTGCAAAGGGGGTCCCTTATCCCATAAACAAGGGAGTGTCATACACCAATTCGATGTCTAGCTTAGTCGTGACCTTAAAATTGGGAAATATACAACCTGAGTGGGCCTAATGGTTAATAATATTTGTTTCCTTCTAAGAGGTCACAAGTTAAAATCTAGAGGGGGGTAGGGTATGTATACCTTTGCATACTTTAGCAATGAAATTGTTGCATGGAGGGGGACTCTTGTCCGACAAACAAGGGGGTATTTTACACCAATTTGGTGGTGTGGGCTGGAAATGACCTTAAAATTGTGTCATCATGATTATTATTATTATTATTATTATTATTATTATTATTATTATATACCAAGGAGACATAGCCTTAGGATCATCTTATCTCATCTCATGTTGTCTTTTGAATTGACTATATTGTAAAAGTATGTTCTCCCCTTGAATTGGAATCTATTCATTGATTTTTTATCATTTTAAGGAATTGGATCATAACATTTGGTATCAAATCTTACGATCATAGGGTTCCTCTCCAACTGCGACACCTTGGAATTTTTGCTATAGCATTTTTTTTCTGGGACATTTCAGACGATGAAATTTTGAGGAGACTAAGGAGAAATATCAAGGTATAGGTGGTAGAATTTATAAGGCCTATTTATTTATAATTTCAGATATATAGGGGTGAAATCACGAATTTGGTTAACACTTTTGTGAAAATCGGGTCTCCAAAATTCCTATTGACATTTTTTCGACCGAACTAATAATTCTTTCGGTTGAAAGACACATCTTTTCAGCCAAAAATGTTTTCGGTCGAACCTCTAGACGTCAAATAAAATAGTACCATGATGATGGCCTCGAATGTCATGTACCATATTAGCCAGACAAATTGTTTTTCCGGTAACATTTTTCGACCTAACGTTTTTTCGGTCGAAAAAATATTTCGGCCGAAAATATGTTTCGTCTGAAAAAATCTTTTGGCCAAAAAACTTTTTATATATCACTCGCACATCACTCGATTCACATTTTCCCGAACTGTTTGAATGGTGGTTGATGTATATTAGTTTTAGTTGTTGGTTGGTGCTGGGGGACGTTGTCACTGGTGGTTGGAGCTGGCAGTCGTTGGTGCTGGTGGTTGTTGTGGGTGGTTTGTGATGGTGGTTGGTGCTAGAGGTGGTTGCTGCTGGTTGTTGTAGCTTTTTGTTGTTCGTTGCCGCTGGGCCGTGTAAATATATCACTTTTCCAGTTAAATAATTTTTTAGTTATTTAAAGTTTGTGTTTGAGGAGGTTGACAAAGATGAATTCGACCCTATCCATGTACAAGGATAGGCCCGAATTTGGTCATGTCCCTGTACATGGACAAGGCTCAATTCGGGCATGTCCCTGTACATGGAAATGGCCAATTCAGAGTTACATGGAGTTAGTCTTGTAATGGGAATTCGGCCCTGTCCCTGTACATTGACAGACCTAAATTTGGCCCTGTTCATGTACAGGGATAGGCTCGAAATTAGGAATGTCCCTATACATGGACATGGTAGAATTCGACCCTGTCACTGTATAGGGATAGGGCCGAATTCCCATTACAAGAGTAACTCCCTGTATCATCATGCTTGTAACCATACCTTATACGTTTCATAGAAAGTGTGATTTATTATGTGAATTCTTACTACTTATATCTTATCTACTGTTGTATTCAATTTAAGTAATCAATATGGTTAAGCTCTTACACTATACTTATGATTAGAGAGATAGAACATAGATGCTATACTTATGGTAATTGATATCCCTAATTAACACCATGTATTCAGAGTAATATGATAGTACAACATGTTAGTTAGATGAAAGAGATCATGTTCCAGTTTTACGGAGAGAGTAAAAACTAAGCCTATATCGATATAAGTAACAAAAGTGATGTAACAAACTATGTATCATACTCATTCCCATAGTAATCTACATAATGGATCTTATCATAGTTATATGGGACATGCCTACTAAGCTAACTAGTAGTGATTCTATATAGCTATCTTAACCACATCATATACAAAATTAGAACATGTTAATATGACTGATTGAAAGAGTGTGACAGTGAAAACCATTGCCCTATACTAAGATGAGACTAGTAATCATGATTGAATATCAATAAGGAGCACTTTATAATCACTAATCAATGTACTTTGATTTCCTAATCATGATACATGTGTTAACTCTAGCTTAAGCAATGTATTATCTTTATCATGTTTAGGTTGTTGTATTCAAATTCAATATGCATGATATATAATACTAAGATACAACAATGATAATCTCTTATGGATATTGATACAAGTTAGAGTTGTGTTTACTTGTCATGACTATTTTATAAACCTTATTTAATTAATGGGATTGATTCTAGTTATGTTTCTTAATCAATGGGAAAGGTTGTTCAATAAGGATATGTGATTAAAGGTAATGAAACTAGTAAAGAAGAAGAGATATTACACGGTAATTTTATTTTTTAATAATCATTATAAATTGAAAACAAAAAAATTAAAATAAAATTATATTAATCAAGCCTATCCCTGTACAGGGACATGCCCGAATTCGGCCCTGTCCATGTACAGGGACATGCCAAAATTCGATCATGTCTCTGTACATGGACATGCCCAAGTTTGGGCCTGTCTATGTATAGAGACAAGCTTGAATTCGGGCATGTCCCTGTACATGGACAGGGCCGAATTCGGGCATGTCCTTGTACATGGACAGGGCCGAATTCGGGCATGTCCATGTTCAGGGACATGATTTCAATATGGAGAATTTGAGGTGAAATCTTTGGGGTGGAAAAAATATTTCCAAACCTCTCTAGTCAACAACTGATAAGAGAACATGGCTGAGTAAATCATTATTAAAAGAAAAATGATTAAGTGTCTAAAATTTCTAATAGTTTCAGAAGAAACTAAAACATGTAATTTCATAAATGTATCATTAACCACTGTCCAACCAATAAGTGTTCACAGTAACAATTAATAGCACTTGGAAATAATGAATTTTGTTTAAATTTTTTTCCCAAGGAAGATGTCTTCGTGAAGTGCGGGATAAATCTTAGTCTTCAAAAAAATATGGAATTGAAACACTCTTTGTTGCAATATCCCCTTAATAGTATTTAGCTACTTTTATTTCCCTTCTACATTCCTCTATCTATTGTGCCAATAACATGTATTTTGAAAAAGTGGTCCCAATCACAATTAAACAACAAATTTCCTCTCTAGCATTGCTTGAATGCTTCTTAGTGTGCAACTTGTTTCAAATTTGGGAACTGGCATAGTCTCTTAATTTCTTGTTTCAGCTAAGTAATTGTTCTGTCAGTTATTGTTTTTATGCTACCAGATTATGGATCAGAAGTTTTAATGTCTTGTTTATTGTAACATACAGGTAACTAATGTTTAGAAATTTTAAAACAAATATTTCTTTTTTAGCTAGCTATATTTTTTGCCCTTAAATTTTAACAAATTACACACAGACTATCTTAAAACTTACCTTCTACAATTTACACAAATATAGATTATCTTCTACATGTTACATTTTTTTCATATTTAAATATTTTCATGTTCAAGTTCCAGGTAATTCTTAACCTATTCCGCAATTAAATTAAAATTTCATTTATTTACATGTTTTATGTTTTAGGAAGTGGACATGGTTGAATTCGGCCCTGTCCATGTACAGGGACATGTCAAAAATCAAGGCTATCTTTGTACATGGACAGGGATGAATTTGGGCCTGTAAATGGACAAGGCGGAACTCTAGCATGTCCCTGTACAGGGACATGGTTGAATTTGGCCCTGTCCATGTACATGGATAGACTTGAACATGGAAAAACCTCTGATAATTTTTAAGTGTTATACAGATTTTCACAATCACTCACCATACAATTGAGTTTGATAAAGAGTGGAAAATAACACAATACATGGAAGATCTTGTATTAATTACTTGAATTACTTCAAAATGATTCTCTTACTTTCAGTTTTCTTTGTATTCATCTGTGAAAAATCTAGAAACCACTCGTATAGTTAATTGTTGTGTGGGTTTTTGGTTTATTTTGTTTCTTGGTTAAGTACCAAGCTGATATAATGTGTGACCCTCTTCTCTTCTGGGATGGTGCACGAGACCTAGGAGCAGTTAAGAAGGGAATGATCACATCATTGATCTTCCTCGTATGATGGGAGGATAAAATATTATAAGTTATATCATGAGAATCATGTGGACATTCTGCCATTAAAGAATAACTTACCTTGTTGACCTTGTCTTGAAACCCCCCTTGCTTGAGTTACACCCCCTTAATTGTTTTTTGGGTCTTTGGTTTTGTTCTTTGGCTCTTCCTAAAGAAAGTTAGCCGCCTTGACTTTGGATCCCCTCTCCTTGACTTATTTTTTTCTTGTTGATTTTTATGATTTAAAAATTAATATTTTATGTTATAAAATATTGTTTTTTTTAATTATTTAATTATTTAATTGAGTGGCTGCGACCCCTCTAGGATAGTTCTTCTTGGTGTATTAATCCACCATGGGCTTACCTCTCCAAAATCTTGTTGCCATTGACCCCTAAGGGTCTTTTCCATCTTTTCGCAGGTCTCTTCTTGGTTGTTTTTTGGGGTTTTTGGTTCTCGTTGATGGTGTCTCTCTCCTCATTTTTTTTTTGGTGTCTCCCTCCTCATCTTCTTGCTAATTCCACTCTGTGTATGTTTCCACTGTCCTCTTCTATTGTTGGTGCCACATGTGTATGTTGTTGGTTAGTCTTTTGATATTTTACCCTAAAAGTTCTTCCTGGAAATTTGTTCCAAGTGTCATGATGATATATGTCGTGAGGGTTTGATCAATGATCCCTTGAAGTTTTTTCTCAGCATATATCTAAGAGGATATCAACAACATATCAGGTAAAATTGTTTCTTGTTTCAGCTAAGTAAATGTTTTGTCAATGATTGTTTTTAGTCTACCAGATTATGGATTAGAAGTTTTAATGTCTTGCTTATTGTAACATACAAGTAGCTAATGTTTAGAAATTAAAATGAATATTTCTCTTTTAGCTAGCTATATTTTTTGCCCTTAAATTTTAGCATGTTACACATAGATTATCTTATAAATTACCTTCTATAATTTACACAGATATAGATTATCTTCTACATGTTACATTTTTTTATATTTAAATATTTTCATGTTCATTATATATAGCATCATAGTAAAAAATATAGTTGTTCTAGGTTTTTCAATATATGTCTTTGATGCTTTATAGTTGTTATAAATGATTAAATGCCTTCAAGTTGTTTAATAAATTATATTTCCATTTTATGTTTCTATAACTTATGAACTTTCATATTCATGAATTTTCAAAGGATGTATATCGAGGCGATATGTCGAGACAAGAGTCTCCAAAAATTTCTCGCAAACACTCTAGGCTATTCAATGAAGGAAGATGAGGAACCCCTTCTTTGACTGAGACTCTGAGTGACCAACGACAATCTAGTCAGAGGAGGATATTATCAAATGAATCTATGAATAGATCATCCCGAGAATGTGCTCAAAATAGTGCCATGGATGCATCTTTCTTAGATAGGTTGAACATTAATACTTCAACACCGGAGAATGTAGGGAATACATCACGACAAGAAAATATTTTTGGTAATATTTTTTGATTTTGTATTTTTGTGTATTTATCTTTATGTTTTATATATGTGTGTGTGTGTGTGTGTGTTTAATATGTTTTTTTTAAGTTTATTTATTTTTATGTTAAATTATGTTTTTGTTAAATGTTATAATTACTTTCAAATGTGTATGTGCAGAGGATGAGTTTAATGTGAGGGAAACTAATGAAAGAGAGAGTGGGTATCATGAAGATTCCAATGTTGGTGAAAAGGGTGAAGGTGGATTTAGGGGGTGTTATCCAGAAACAAAAGATTCCATGCCTACGTCCACCTATCCCTTAGATGTTTGTGATGAGCTTCGTTAGGAAGGGTTTACTGAAGCAATGACCCTTCAACGATGCTCATGTGTTAAAAAAAGGTTGGAAAATGATTTGAGGTGCTTGGATCTCCATTGAGAGAGTAAGAAAAGCTTGGAGATTGTTTTGAATTCATTGCAGAACTTTATGGATGCATATCAGAATATAGGGTGAACAAATGATAGTTTTATCGATTTGATGAGGAGATGAAAGTCGAAGGTGATGGGACCTAATAAATGGGAAGTAGTAAAAGGTAAATTTTCAAAAGAAGATGCAATTTCTATGTTAAATTTCAAAGAGGGGCCAAAGCGAAAGATGTTGAAGGTGCAATATTTTAAGCACCCCAACATAGAATGACGTATTTATAACAGATTTTTTGCAGCATATGGGAAGTTGACGTGGAACGATGAGGTTCCAGATTACTTTGCTAGACACTTTTATGCAGAGTTTTTCATGGACATGCAACCTGATTATACCATCCTACCATCAAATTATTATGGGGCTGGTAAAGGACGAACATATGATAAAAAAGGGGCATATCGAAATGAAACATTGTAGAGGCCTCCACGATCTTTAGTATATCATCCAACATGAGAATTTGCCTCACATTCAGAGTTGCGAGCTACATATGAGGTTGGAAAGGAGGCTATGAATGCCATCGAGGAAAATTTGGAATCATTTTTTTATGGTGTCGATGTTGGTTTGAACCATCAGAGAACGAAAGCCAATTCTCGAGCCAATTTTGTTTACAAAACAGATGAGGAGATAGATACTATGTCAGTATAAGATCTTAAGGAGTATGAAATTTTTTTCTGTACTGGTTCGAAGGTGTTAATTTAGAATGATGAACCAAACATTAGATTGGTATGTGTTTAGTTAGTAACATTTTTATGCATTTGAGGGTAGTTTTCTTGTAGTTTTAGATCTAGATACATATCATTGTATCTTTATAAATAATTGAGTTGTTGTCATCATTAATTGCAGTTTGGTCAAATGTTAAATGAATCTCCAGTAAATATGGGACTTGATTCTACGAGTTTAAATTTGGGTGAGTTGAATCAGGTATGTATTTTTATAATATCCACATATGCGCACTTTAGTTGTCCAATCTCCAATCTTTTGAATAATCAACAACATGAAATTTGTGTTTTTGTATTATTGTGAACACATTGAATCCTAGATTTAGTTCTTGGTTGTGTTTTTCGCATATCCCTATTCCATCTCCTACTACTTGGGCAGGCTTGTCCCAATTCTCATTGGAAGAATTTGAAGAGGGTGGGAGTTTATACGTGTCATTGCATATTGAAAACAAATTTTAATGACCGTGCCATTATGACAACGAATAACAATATATATATATATATATATATATATATATATATTTGGCATTAAGAATTCAAAATCGTCACAACTTAAATTAGTAGAATTACACGCGACACATCATCGAAATTGAATAAAATCCAAGGCATTAACATAAATAATAGCGACACATGATCAATAGATAAACATATATAGTGGCACAATTCAACACATCGCAATCAACCTAAGAAAAATATACATAATGATCAACCATGTCACTGAATATAAAAATAACTACCCTCCCAACCTATCCTGCATGGTTAGTAACTCCAAGACACATAAGAAACGCTCAAGCCCATGATTCATCCGATTGATTTTGACCACATAAGGTGTCATGGTTGGCAACTGTTCTGAGGAACAAGGAGGCATCTAGTTCCCGTAATCCATCCGAATTCTTGAAGTTAGAACTAGGAATTTTATAATCGAAGCCTAAAATATCTATGATCTTGAAGAAATTATACATATACCTCCTTTGCACAATACTAAGCACAATTCTTCTAGATACTGTGTATGATAGGCTATAATCTAGTTATTTCTTTCGCCAAGGTCTCCCTATCGAAAGCACCGATGGGTATTGCAGTTCTGGAAAACCAATAGATTGGGACTTTTTCTAAGCAATCTAGTTTTATGATTTCCTCCGGTACCCACTCTGAGTTAGAATCCCAGTGAGTGGCTAACATTCCCAGAAAACGCATAACGAAATCCTACCAATGCGTAATTTCACATAAAATGGTCAGAATCCAGAAATTATAATCAGTTTGCGTGCCCTTCATTCCCCTAGAAGTTTCATGTTTCTAAACGTGCTATCGATGGATTCTTCACGGACGCGATCAGGGTTATACCGATCGTGCTCAAAAGTTGACTCAATCAACGAATTTCGAGAGAAGAATTTATCTATGAGGCTTATGCGGTTATGTCAAATTTGGACAAAGGAAACGCTCAATTATTCTTAACGCGTCAACCAGAACTGAACGTTGACTAGTGGATCAGAAAGGTAAAACCTTCAATTACGCAAGACAACTCCAGTATTCAAGTACAGACATCCAACCCGCCCAGACATTCTTAATCAACACTGAACGAATTCCATGGCCTGTTACTAAATTCGAAATGCGATTGCATCTCGCAAGGACAGGCGAAGTGATGATTCTAAAGGCTAGGATGGACAGGAAGAGAATTGGCATAGTATCTGGGTCCAAAAGTGGCTACTCAGGCCAACAACAACACTCTCTTGCTCGCGCAATGAAACAACCAAACTTCTCGTGCGTCGTCACGATTTCATTTGTAAATACCCAAGATTGGTTGCGTTATAACTTGACAACAGTTCCCAAGGGTTGTAAATATCCAACATTCTATAAATTTACAGTGAAGGTAGATATATTAATCTCAAGAATTTAAAATTCAATCAAACTACAACAAACATGTAAGAGCTATCAATTGGCGGTGATCTACTTCTGCCGAGAGCTCACGGAGTTCTAACTCCGTAATTGCAACCCAAAACAAAATAAACACCCTCCAGAATCTCATTAGGATTGCAGTGATTAAAAGGGCTATGCGAGAATGTTCTTTATCAGTCCCTATATTACAGTCCTCAACATCTTTTCCAGTAGGTTCATTTTTTGTTTTTTTAGCTACATCATCAAAATCCGTCAGAAAACGAGAAGAAAAAGGTCATTGAGAAAGTTGATATGGACAGAGAGCAAAAAATCAATGCCTTAATAATCCGCATCATGCAGAATGTAGATAATAGTGGAATTCCACGAAAATTCTACCCTTCGGACTTCTCAGGGATAACGGTTGGACAAGGTTAAACATCCAAATTTTGGACTAAAATGCAGCCGTTACAGGCAAGTTTATCAATCGACCAAATAGCTACCAAAATTATAAGAGTGAATATACCAACGAATGAAAAAGGGACTAATCATCATTCCACGATGTAAGCAATAAAATTTCGAGATGTCAGATTGTATTGCAAGGTTACATTCAAGAAATGTAAAATTTTATTTCTAGCCATTTAATTGGCATCACAAAATTGAGCTAATTTTGGATTAAAATAAAATGGTCACAAATCAGAGCACATAAGTTCAAGTTTTCCATAAGGGCTCTTCAAAGAGCTTGTGACCTTGTTACACAAATTTAAATTCTTCTATACGAAATTAAACAACAAATATGCAGTTCTCTCATTGTTATAAGACAATAAATTCAAATAAAATACAGAAACTGTGGCGCTGAGAAAAGTCACTTCCTTTCACTTCATTCTTGTCCTTCTTGCTAATCACAAGGACTTCACTGGTACCTACCAGCCAACGCTAGGTGTACTCTTTTTCCCCCTTAGCCCCTCGAGCCTCAAAGGGGCTATGCACACAACCAAAATAATCTAGTGCCAAGATTGTCTCGCAAGGTAGATCCACCACTCTCTTTCAAGCTCAGTACCCCAGTCAAAAATATTTCAGCAACATAACCTTGCCGATAACTAGTCTGATCATTTGTCCTCCTTTTCCATTTGCTTTATAGGAGTTTCCTTAATGACAACTCCCCACTTGCACAATTAATTCACCTTTTAATTTCGATAAACTAGAATTATTCCCCCCTTACACTTGTCACCCTTTCCCCAAGTTGCAGAAAAAATTCCACATTATATTTTAATTAAAGTCAATTTCTCTCACCCATCCTTAAAACGCTCCTTAAATCACTCCTAGTTGTCACTTTATTCTCATTTAATGACTCATGCCTTACTAAATATGAGTTGAGTTAAAATATGATTATTCTCCTAGTTAACTAGTGGTAGTTAGACTCTATATTCCTTTCTATGCTACACATTCTTTCATGTTTATTTCTTTCTTATTTTAAAAACCCCCTTTTATATTTTCTTGCACTCATGTGCCTTGTATCAAATCTTTAAATATATTTGACCTTTTCTTTATTCTTAAATTGATTTACTTCATCCCCTCATTATTTAATTTATAATTTAGTTTAGTCTTCTTAACAACTTAGACATAGGCTTAAATTTTGAATAGGCTTAGACTTTCATTTGGGATGTAAAAATGATAATTTTAATCCTCAAATTAATTAATTAAATCCAACAATGTTTAAAGATTTTACAAGGTTTAATTATTCGTTCAAGGTTTTCTAGGCCACCTAGATTCATTGACTCAAGTATTATTTTGGTGGCGTCCCCTTCAAGACGCACTCCGTGCTCCAAGGGTGTCGCTTTCCTTTGACTGGTTTTGGTAGTTTTTCAACTCTTGGATTCAACACTCCATTCAGACAACCTTGTGAGAGACTAAGGGCTTCTAATGAATACAGACCATGCCTTATCATGCACCCCTTAGAAATATGTGTGAACAACTATCTCAGTCTTCCCTCACAACATCGTGGACCTCTTGAACTAGGTAATCATTAACCTATAGTTTGAGCCACAACGAGAGTGCTAGTAGGCTGTGACAGGGACGTTGCCACATGTATCCCTCAATATATGGTATATTTGTATGGCCCCTTTACTCCTTATGTGAGTCATATTAAAAATCATTCATCAACCTGCATTCATTAACAAAAAATTGTCAATGATCCATATACATCATCATAATATAATCGATCATATGTCACATATATAGAAACAAAATACTCAAACGAATACATTCCACTCCCTGACTCAATCCGGAGTTCAAGGAGGTCCATTAATGCCATTGGCATTCACAATATGTCAAGTGTCCTCCACATTCAGGGAAAACTCATCAATATCATTTGTCACTACATATATATATCAAATAACATTAAATCACATCCATCAACATCATCATCAAATCCATCAGTGAAACAAATAACCATGTACTATAACTGGATCACTTGCATGCAAGTGTCCTCAAAGAATAAGTCGATAGCATGTCCTCACAAGAGTGGGATGTTACATACACCCCCTCTTGTTTTAAACTTCGTCCCAAAGTTGTAAAGTATATAAAATGAAGTAATAAAAGTATTCAACAAGAGATCTATATTTCTAATCTATCCAAACAAGTAAGGAAACAGTTGACACATATCATATACGTCCTCCCAGGTAACCTAGTGTGGACTATAATTTTCCTACTAGAGCTTGATTTGATCGACTGTTCGATGTCATAGCTGTCGAATGTGATGGTCCGTAATGTGGATTGGCTCTGTCGTGAGTGCACCCTCGTCCAACACCTGCAAAGAACTCATGTCAATCACATGTGTAGGATCACTAACATAATGTCTCAAAACAGATACATGAAAAACACCATGCATACACCTCAAAGAATTAGGAAAGGTTAGTCGATAGGCCACGGGTCCTTTCTTTTATACAACTTTAAAAGGTCCCACAAACCTGGGAGAGAGTTTATCACCCTTTCCAAACTTAATCAAACTCTTGTGTGGTTTCACCCGCAAGAAAACTAGGTTGCCAACTTCATAATTGCGGTCAACACGATGCGCATCAACATAACTCTTATGCCGATATTGTGCCTCTTTAATCTTTTATCTTATCGATTTCATTTGTTATTACATTTCTTGGATCTCTTCTGGTTCGACTAGGACCCTATCCTCAATTTGATCCCAACTTAGTGGCATCCGACATGATTTCCCATAAAGAAACTCAAACAATGCCATATTAATGGTACTTTGATATCTGTTGTTGTATGGAAACTCTACCAGTGGAAATAACTCTTTCCAACACTTCGGTTGATCCATTACATACATACGTAACATATCTTCCAAAATTTGGTTTGTTCTTTCGATCTTCCCATCTATCTCAGGGTGATACGTTGTGATAAAGCTCACTTGTGTTGCCAAGGCCTCTTAGAACTAGTCCAAAATTGTCTTGTAAACACCAATCCTGGATCGAATATGATCCTTCTCGGTAAACCATGTAACCTTACAATATCATTGATAAACACTCTAGCTATGTCTGGCGCCTAATATGTCGTACGTACATGAATAAAATGTGCACTCTTTGTCAGAGTGTCAACTACCATGAAAATTGAATCATGTTGCCTTGCCGTCAGCGATAATCCAACAATAAAGTCAATCGAAATGACCTCTCATTTCAATTCTAGAATAGCGTGTGGCTATAGTAATCCTGTTGGATGTCTATGTTCATCTTTCACTTGATGAAATTCCAAACGTCTCGCCACGTAGTTAACTATGTCTTCTTTCATCCCTTCCAGAAGAATAAAGGATTAAGGTCTGTCCTCATTTCGTGACTCCTAGATGAGCCATGTACAATGCTCGGTGTGCGTCACTCAGGATCAAAATTATTAATTCCTAATTAAGCGATATGTCAATTCTATTGTTATACCTCAACAATCCATAATTGTCCAATATATAACCTTCAAACCTTGGTACCATCATGGTGTCTTGTCTGATATTTTCCTGAACTTCTTTATACTAATAATCATCGAACTGTATAGTTAGAATATTTTCTCAAAGATTCATTTGAAGATGTATTATTGAGAATACATGTGGTCTCCAACTCAACGCATCAACCACTTTATTTACCGTACCTTTTATGTAAGAATTATTGAAGTTGTATTGGCTAAGTAGTTCTGACCAATGCCTCTGTCGTGCATTTAGGTCACTCTGAACAAACATGTGTTGCAATCCAAAGTGATTTGTTTTTAGTTTGAATTTCCATCCAGTCAGATAGTGTCTCCACACTCTCAAGGCATACACAATGGCCAATAACTCCAAATCACGCGTGGCATAGTTCTCCTCATGCCTTCTCAATTTCCTTGAAATGTAAGTGATCACTTGACCGTCTTGCATCAATACTTTTCCCAAGCCTTCCTTAGATGCATCCGTGCATACCAGTAATTCCTTGTCCATGTTGAGGACTTTTAGTATCAACATTGTCGTCAACAAGTCCTTCAATTACATTTTCAACTCCTGTAATTTAGGTGTCGACATTCGATAAGGCATTCTTGTTATTAGTTCAGTTATAGGTTCTAGGTCGATTGTAAACTCCAAATCTCCTTCAGATGACAAGCTTGGTAACTCTTCTGGAAACACATCAACAAACTCTCATACTACTGGAAGGTTTTATAATCCTTCTGCCTCTCCCTTGTCGTTTAGTGCTAAGATTGCATATAATTTAAATCCTTTGTGCATGCTCTTCTGCACCTGTAGGGTGGAAATGAACTTGAAGGATACTCCTTGGTTCCTTCCTACAATCACTCTTCTCTATCCCACATCGTCGGTCAAACTTAACCATTTCGTCTTACAGTTGAGTATCGCATCATGCGATTCCAATTAGTCCATAGCAATCATTATGTCATAAGATCCGAAGATCGTGACATATAGGTTGGTCTTCATTACAAAATCTCCCAAGTTAATGCGATAGTCCACAACCTTTCCTCCAACCTTTTGTTTGTCACCTGAAGCCATTTCTACATATCTAAACTCATCGTTCTCGACTACCTTTAACTTAATTATTTTTAGCATTGCACCAGAAATAAAGCTCTCTATAGAACCCGGATCTATCAAAATACTAAAATTTTGGTCAACAATGGTACCTGACATCTCAAGAACAATGGACTCGTGCTTGGCCTGGTGGTTATTCACCACTGCATGAATCATGTGGGCCTTGCACAATATCTCACTTTTAGTGGGTCCTACTTGTTATTGACCTATAACGATAGGACATCTGATGATTCAAAATCTATTTGTGGGTTTCGTGATGAAATTCCCGGTTTGCTGGACTATTATCTCCTCAAATAAATTAGTCAATTTCATTTGATTAGGTGTTAGGTTGTTATTGGAAAGAACATTTCTAAATTTTTAAGGCTCATTTTAAAGAGTTTCAAGCTTGTGATAAACTTTGGAAAAACATTTGATTTAGCTTTTATTTCAAAAAATTCAAAATATAGGTTTCAGTGGCTAAGTGTCTTTTCAAAAGGGCTTCTGAGCCACTGAAATCCCTATCTTTCCGCGGCTTAAATGCAAAACTCAGTGCTCTCCTAGCCACCGAAATCGTAGGGAGATTTGAAACAGTCAGCTCGTCTTAGTGAAATGTTATGATTTTAGTTAGCCGTTGAAAAGATAGGGTAGTTGTCGAGTATGAATTGGTAAGAGGTTTTATATGAGTTATTATGATTATGATTTGATCTACCTAACCCTTAAACCTACGGATCTTACACCTGTCCTAAGAATTGGGATCTGATCTCATCGTATCTTGACTTGATCATTTCAACTTTTGTTTCATAAAATCACGTGGTCTTTGTACTTCCTATCCTTCAAGGTTTATCTAATGATCATTATCATTTCAAATCCTAGTTACCCTCTCACGTCCCTCAAAATCAAGGATCACCTTAAATCGCATTTCCCCATTTCTCGCATCTGAAATTACAGAGTGCACAAACCTCCCTTATTCTGCATTGAGTGGTCTCCCTCCAAGCCCGAATTTCCAATTGCAGGTATAGGATCATTCCAACAAATGAAGATAGGAGGACCAACGTTGAGGAAGGAGCTTGATGATATTGGTTACTTGGAATCACACCCAGAGGTATCTCAGCTCTTCAAGAATGCAGGTTGTTACGAATTTTGTAAAAACGTGCAGAGCTCTCATCAGCAGGTGGCAGAAGCTTTTTCTCTCACATTTGATGGCAGAAAGGCAGTCATTGGAAAATATGAGTTCCTGGTGGATGGAACTCTCATAGAAAGGGTGACAGAGTTGCCAAGGACTTGAGAAAACTGGTTCAAGACTACTGTTACAAAGGAGGTCGAATTCAGGTCTTATTTGAAACCAAAGCAAAAGTGTTTGATATGGAATAAATACATTACTATGTCTTTTTTGGAGGAGAAATTGTAGCACCTGCTGAAGTCAATTCTTGTTTACATAACTTGTGAGGGTAGATATAATAGAGTAATGATTTATCATTTCAAATTGATGAATCACTTTACTGGCAGGAGCCCCTTGAACCTACCTTATTACCTCCACAGAAGCTTAACTAAGATGGCTCATCAGGTCAAGGATAAACCAAGCAAGGTTGCAGGCAGATTATCCCATCATGGTTTGATTAAGATCTTGATTTGTGAGCTATTGCAGAGAAGGAACGAGGATTGGGGCCACTTCTTATTTTGGAATGAGTTTAAGACTGATTTACAACTAGAGGATAAAAAGGGGTCTTCTTCAAGGAAGTCTTCCACTCCCAGAAGTGGAAAGAGAAAGAGGAGAGCCATCTCTCCAATTGCAATTGATTAGTCCTCTCCATTTTCTAAGCCTAAAAAAGGTAAGAAGAAACTGGATTTTAGCAAGGATACAGAGAAGGAAAAAGAACCTCTAGTGAACAAGAAGATCCTCAATCCCCCCTTTATAGACTCTGAGGATGAAGAAGACCAGGTTGCAGCAGAGCAAGAAGTAGCCCTAGCAAAAGATCTAGTTACAACAGGGTATGAATATATTCTCTCACCTACACCAAAGGAGAATCAAGGACAACAAATTGCAAAGGCCTCATCTAGCAAGTCAAAGCAATCCAGATCTCAGAAGATTAAGAAACTTATGGAGAAAATAGCACAACAGGAAGCATTAGAGAGGGTGATAAAGAACCAATATGAGAATCTATCAAAGAATTTCATAGAAACCAGTGCAGCCTTGGAAAGATTGGCACTTGAAAGTGTTAAAGAACAGAAAAATAAGAAGAAGATCATAAAGGACTATAATAGTCTATGGAGAGTAGCTATGCATTTGAAGAAAGAGGTCAAGTTATTGAGGTTGCAAGACATGCCTTGAAGACCTCAGCCTCAAGCACATGTTGATCTTGAAACCTTAGCAACTGTAGCCATCCATTTGAATGATCTAGAGAAAGCTAAGAATCCTACAGCCATTCCAAGACCTTCTCGAGATGCAGAGGCTTCAGAAGGTCAACCCTAAGGTGTTCAAAATCTAAGACAAAAGTTATTTCAAAATTTTGTTAATTTTCACCAAGACAGAACTTTCAGTGGCTTAAACAAACATTTCAACTATTCATTAGCCACTGAAAGAGGAGCTTTTGGTGGCTAGCAGGCTTGGATTTTGCCTCTCTTAGCCACCGAAAGCACAGACAGGACATAGAGACACTATTTTTGCACAAATCCAAGTTTTTCTCACCCATACACCTCGAGGATGGTTTGTAATGATGGATAACAAATAAGGGCATCAATTTTGGGTTTCTGTTCCAGTTTTCAAGGTGCCTAACAAGGTGGAAAGGTTAAATTGGTTACCTGTTTTTGGGCAAAAAATTGTTTTTGTGCCAAAAGTGGTAATTTCGAATTATCCCACATCTTATGAAGATCAAATAGCCTTCGAAGGATTACTACACCTGTCGAATACTTTGAAGGATATGAATACCATCCAATATAAGGAGTTGACCTATTTTACAGGATCCTTTCGTATTTTCTTGTGTCAGTTGTTAATTTTCTATTTTAAGTAAAATTCGATCCAATATTTTAGGATTTGGATATCTGATGTAAGGGCTATAAAGCCACAAAATTTTGAGGAACCAAGGGTTGGATTTGGGATGATAAAAATGTGAAAATTCCCATAGGTTGTAAATGACTTTATGAAGGAATACAAAGGAACTATATTTCCCTATTCATGTGTTGTGTTAAAGTGGTGAAGTTTTTCATTGATGTAGCTCATTATTTTCTTATTTCACATGTTTTCTTTCTAGATTGTCTACGAGAAGATAATGTGTAGGATTTGTTATTGACACCCTGTGCTGGCTCGAAACAATATCTATGTTTTCTTCCAAGTGTGAAATGCAGAATTCAGATATACTCTGGCCTACATTTGAAATAAATTTCAGTTTATTCTTCTTTTCCACTTTATAAGCTCAAAGGATCCACTAGCATGATTATCCTGCCTGGTCATATTTTGTCTTATTTATTCATTCATCATCATTTTTACCTTTGACTCCATTTTTCCCAATGGTCCTTTCCATGTCTCAACCACACCAATTCAAAAATCCATAAACAAACCCATGTTTTGCATAACTAGCCTAATATCTTCTTTCCAAACAAATCTATATCAGATAGAGAGATCCTTCTCTGAGTCTTGGAGGGATAGATCCAAGACTCGAAGATGTTGCCTCTGTGACTACCTCCACAACCTTGGGGAAATTACATAGTGATAACATAATGGTGACCATACTGAGGAACTTTCCCCAGTGGTACACTTCAAAGTTCCATATTTGATCATTGATGGTGGATAGTGACCAGACACAAGAAGGCTAACATCATTCACCTGGCGAGTCCAATTAGCTCCAAACAATGCCAACTCAAAGACTCCACTTGAGGAAGAACCTGAAGCATGACCAAGAAGCCAAGAAAGATCAGGTACTCGAGCCGAAATTGCATTCAATACATCTTTGGTTTTATATGTAATTATGTTCTATCTTATTCTAAAATAGATCAAAAGTACATTACTAAAGATTGTATTGAACATCTGCTAATTCATGAGCCTCAAGAGACTAAGCCCCAAATTGTAGATCATGTATATACTCATACACTTGTAGAAATCCCAATGAGACATGAGCCTTGTGCTTTATCTCCTACCATTGTTGAAATTCCAGTCAGTTGTAAGCCCCTTCCTTTACCTCCTATACATGTGAAAGTCCCAGACAGATACAAGCCTCTATTTTTTCCTCACATTCTCCATATCCTCCCTATCAATTATAACAATAATCTGCCTAGGTTTGATGGAGAGAATGCCAATATCACTATTGAAAAACACATCTAGAGGTTTGAATATTTCCTTGATCTGTTTGAGGTGGAAGAACATGATGTTTGTATCAAGATGTTTTCCCTATCATTTCTAGGTAAATTTAAAGATTGGTTTAAGAACCTTCCAGCTGCAAGCATCAACAATTTTTCGTCAATTTGTGCAAGTTTTCCTAGATAGATGGGTGATCATGAGAAATGTTTTCCTCATCCTAGAAGAGTATGACTACTTGAAAAGAAAGATAGGCGAGACAGTACAATAGTTTTCAGCAAGATTCATTATAGTATATCATGCAATACCTATTGATATAAGGCCACCCCCAGGATCAGCTCACTTGCATTACCTTGATTCCTTCGATCCTGAGATAACATTCCAATTAAGAGAAAGGAACATTGTCACCCTTGAATAAATGAAAAATATTACGGTTGATGTGGAAGCTAACTTGTTGAACAGAAGGGAAAAGTTAGAGGCAGAAGAAAAAGATAGAGTAGAAAATGAATGGATGACATCTTCAGAAGTGAAACTAGATATTCTGACCAACAGAGTCAATGGAATGTTGCATAATATTAGCATGAAAGAATAAATTATTTTTCAAAGGCCTCATGTACCATCGACTCTGGAAAGAACAACAAAAAATATCCCCAAGAACTTAGCATCCCATCCTCATCATCCTAAACCACTGAAGGATTTCTTCATGTACTCAATTCACAATACAGTCAAAGAGGAAATTCAAAATCAAGTGGTTGTGGAAAAATCTCCGGAGATGATGTGCATGTTTGATGACCTCCCCTACATAGATAATATGATCAGATATGATCTACATGATGGTGACTATATGGTTGATATTGAAGATGATTGTTCAAATAAGCCAGTATTATCTTCATGGGAAGAAGAAGCCCAGTTATCACAGTGCACAGATGTCAATCAGATTCTGCATACCCAACAAGATTGCAAGGAGGATGATGCAGAAAATTTCCCAAGAAATGTAGAATGTATGCCCCTATGTTTTGCCTCACTATTAAGGGAACATTACAAACAGGTCGTGAATAGAAAGAATGATGAACGTTCTAATGCATTGGTTGAGGAAAACATGGGAGATATAAAAGATGATCCAGAGGTGCAGCCCTTGAGACTTTTTGAATGTCAAACCTCAGATAAAATCATGAAGCCTGAAAAAGGTGATGAGCCGATCCATTTTGATTCACTACCTCTGTGCTTTAATTCATTTCAAATTTTGAGGGGGAATATTGGTCAGATTCTAGTTGAAAGTTATAGTGTAAACCATGAAGTACCTGTAGGGCCAATTCCAGTATTATCTGAAACATTCTATGACCCTATAGTTGATATTTTGGATAATGTGTGTTTTCAAAGTCTAGTTTCATTTACTCCAAATGAATTAAGAAATTGTTATGATATGGATTTGTTCATACAGCCTACCCCACTGTCGGGTTCAACAGAAGCATCATTTCAGAACCCATCAAAGCATTTACAATCATGTAAAGAAGTGTTGGAGGACACAGAAGGCATAGGTGAAAAAATGATTCATGATGTTGAATTGTTTGAAGTTGAAAATCAAAGGATGGGCCAAGCATATATTGATCCTGTAAATACATATATGGAGAAATTCTTCAACACCAGATCCTTTTCCATTTCCAGTATTTTTCCTATTGTTCAGGTTTATCAAATCTTCTGTAGTGAAAACTAGGCTGGAAATTACTCTCAAGCATGAGTAACAAACTTATTTCTTCTTTTTATCAAAGAGAGTGGAAGAACACAGTTATTAGACCAACTGTTGGATTGGTTGCATTGACATTTTTCCATTACCTAGTTGAGCAATGATTGTAGTAGGGTAGGTAGTAGTTTTGAATAAGCTCAGCTCCCTGAGCATCCCTTTCAAGAATTTTTCAATTTCAATTTTCAATCTTCAGTTTGATGTGGTACAAGTTGTAGAATAAGATTTTGGGATCAACCCATGGATAAGGAACTGATTTACAAAATCTGTAGATTTGAGCTTCTTGACACCTCCTCAGGAGCTATCATCCCCAATTGGAGCCTATGTTAGTGACCTATAACGATAGGACATCTGATGATTCAAAATCTATTTGTGGGTTTCATGATCAAATTCTCGGTTTGCCGACCTATTGTCTCCTCAAATAAATTATTCAATTTCATTTGATTAGGTGTTAGGTTGTTATTAGAAAGAACATTTCTAAATTTTTAAGGCTCATTTTAAAGAGTTTCAAGCTTGTAATAAACTTTGGAAAAACACTTTATTTAGTTTTTATTTCAAAAAATTCAAAATACAGGTTTCAATGGCTAAGTGTCTTTTCAAAAGGGCTTCTGAGCCATCGAAAGCCCTATCTTTCAGTGTCTTAAATTTGAAACTCGGTGCTCTCCTAGCCACTGAAATCATAGGGAGATTTGAAAAGGTCATCTCGTCTTAGTGAAATGTTATGATTGTAGTTATCCGTCGAAAAGACAGGGGAGATGTGGAGTATGACTTGGTAAGAGGTGTTTTATGATTTATTATGATTATGATTTGATCTACCTAACCCTAAAACCTCCAGATCTTACACCTGTCCTAGGAATTAGGATCTAATCTCAGCGTATCCCAACTTGATCATTTCAAATTTTGTTTCATAAAATCACGTGGTATTTGTACTTCCTATCCTTCAAGGTTTATCGAATGATCATTATCATTTCAAATCCTAGTTACCCTCTCACATCCCTCAAAATCAGGGCTCGCCTTAAATCTTATTTCCCCATTTCTCGCCTCTGAAATTACAGAGTGCACAAACCTCCCTAATTCTACATTGAGTGGTCTCCCTCCAAGACTGAATTCCCAATTGCAGGTACAGGAGCATTCCAAAAAATTAAGAGAGGAGGACCAACATTGAGGAACGAGCTTGATGATATTGGTTACCTTGAATCACACCCAAAGGTATGTCAGGTCTTCAAGGACGCAGGTTGTTACAATTTTTTTTAAAAAGTGCAGAGCTCTCATCAGCAGGTGGCAAAAGATTTTTCTCTCACATTTGATGGCAGAAAGGAATTCATTGGAAATATGAGTTCCTGGTGGATGAAACTCTCATAGCAGAGGTGACTGAGCTGCCAAGGACTAGAGAAAACTGGTTCAAGACCACTGTTACAAAGGAGGTCGAATTTAGGTCTTATTTGAAACCAGAGCAAAAGTGTTTGATATGGAAGAAAGAAATTCCTATTTCTTTTTTGGAGGAGAAATGGCAACACCTGCTGAAGTCAATTCTTGTTTACATAACCTGTGAGGGTAGATATAATAGAGTAATGATTTATCATTTCAAATTGATGAATCACTTTACTGGAAGGAGCCCCTTGAAACTGCCTTATTACCTCCACAAAAGCTTAACTAAGATGGCTCATTAGGTCAAGGATAAACAAAGAAAGGTTAAAGGAAGATTATCCCATCATGGTTTGATTAAGCTCTTGATTTGTGAGATATTACAGAGAAGGAACAAGGATTGGGGCCACTTCTTATTTTGGAATGAGTTTCAGAGTGATTTACAACCAGAGGATAAAAAGGGGTCTTCTTCACAGAAGTCTTCCACTCCCAGAAGTGGAAAGATAAAGAGGAGATCCATCTCTCCAGTTGTAGTTGGTCAGTCCTCTCCATTTTCTAAGCCTAAAAAAGATAAGAAGAAACTGGATTTTAGCAAGGATGTAGAGAAGGCAGAAGAACCTCCAGTGAACAAGAAGATCCTCAATCTCCCCTATACAGACTCTGAGGATGCAGAAGACTGGGTTGCAGTAGAGCAAGAAGTAGCCCTAGCAGAAGATCCAGTTACAACAGGGTATGAAGATCTTCCCTCACCTACACCAAAGGAGGATCAAGGCCAACAAACTGCAAAGGCCTCATCTAGCAAGTCAAAGCAATCCAGATCTCGAAAGATCAAGAAACTTAAAGAGAAAATTGTACAATAGGAAGTATTAGAGAAGGTGATAAAGACCCAATAGGAGACTCTATCAAAGAATTTCACAGAAACCAGTTCAACCTTGGAAATATTGGCACTTGAAAGTGTTAAAGAAAAGAAAAAGAAGAAGAAGATCGTAAGGGACAATGATATTCTATGGAGAGTAGCTATGCATTTGAAGAAAGAGGTCAGGTTATTGAGTTTGCAAGACATGCCTTGAAGACCTCAGCCTCAATCACATGTTGATATTGAAACCCTAGCAAATGAAGCCATCCATTTGAATGATCCAGAGACAACTAATAATCCTACAATCATTCCAGAACCTGCTCGAGATGTAGAGGCTTCAAAAGATCAAACCTAAGGTGTTTAAACGCTAAGACAAAAGGTATTTCAAAAATTTGTTAATTTTCACTAAGAAAAAACATTCAGTGGCTTAAGTGAACATTTTAACTGTTCATTAGCCACTGAAAGTGGAGCTTTCGGTGGCTAATAGGCTCGGATTTTGCCTCTCTTAGACACCGAAAGCACAGATAGGACAGAGAGACATTATTTTTGCATAGATCCAAGTTTTTCTCACCCATACACCTCGAGGATGGTTTGTAATGATGAATAATAAATAACAGAATCAGTTTTGGGTTTCTGCTCCAATTTTGAAGGCACCTAGCAAGGTGGAAAGGTTAAATTGGTTACCTATTTTTGGGCAAAAAACTGTTTTTGTGCCAAAAGTTGCAATTTCGACTTATCCCGCATATTATGAAGATCAAACAGCCTTCAAAGGATTACTACACATGTTGAATACTTTGAAGGATATGAATACCATCCAATATAAGGAGTTGACCTATTTTACAGGATCCTTTCGTATTTTCTTGTGTCAGTTGTTGATTTTCTTTTTTAAGTAAAATTCGAGCGAGTATTTTAGGATATAGATATCTGATGTAAGGGCTATAAAGCCACAAACTTTTGAGGAACAAAGGGTTGGACTTGGGGTGATAAAAATGTAAAAATGCTCACAGGTTGTAAATGACTTTATGAAGGAATACAAAGGCACTATATTTCTAGATTCATGTGTTGTGTTTAAGTGGTGAAGTTTTTCTCTGATGTAACTCATTATTTTCTTATTTCACATGTTTTCTTTATGTATTGTATACGAGAAGATAATGTGAAGGATTTTTTATTGACACCCTGTGCTGGCTTGAAACAATATCTATGTTTTCTTCCAAGTTTGAAATACAGAATTTAGATATACTCTGGTCTACATTTGAAATAAATTTCAGTTTATTCTTATTTTCCACTTTATAAGCTCAAAGGATCCACTAGCATGATTATCTTGCCTGGTCATATTTTATCTTAGTTATTCATTCATCATGGTTTTTACCTTTGACTCCATTTTTCCCAATGGCCCTTTTCCATGTCTCAACCACACCAATTCAAAAATCCATAAACAAACCCATGTTTTCCATAACTAGCCTAATATATTCTTTCCAAACAAATATATATCAGATAGAGAGATCCCTCTCTGAGTCTTGGAGGGCTAGATCCAAGACTCGAAGCAGTTTTGATGTTGCTTCTGTGACTTCCTCCACAACCTTAGGAAAATTACAGAGTGATAACACTATTGATTCTGCTGCTCTAGCCTTCTCAACTAGAAATTATCACTGGTAATATGGCTCTCCACATGTCCAACACCCGATCTTCAGTCCAGTACTCCTGGTCCATGAAGTAGAAGCTGAAGGACTACCAGTCTGAGTTCCTAGTATGTTCTGTTGAACATGCCAAAATTGCATCTGCTGGCGGCGCTACTGCTGATGTGGTGGTACCCTGTAGGGAGTTGATCCGAAAAGATCTTTTAATCACTGTGGTCAAGTTATTAAGAATGTGTGTATTAACCGTTCAAGAAGATGAATGAAAGAGGAAGAAGATATGAGAATTTAATACAACCATATACACATGTGCAGATCTGAAATAAAGCAAATAACAATAGCAAACCATAACACAAAGATGATAATGGAGTTCGACAATCTCACCTATGTCTCCGGGCCTTTGTCTTAGTGGGGGAGGCTTATTTATTTATGTTCAAATCTCAATAAGTAAATTGCAGTAGTGCGATAAATCTACAAGACTAATCTGGTCTTTTGCTTCCAAATCTCTAGAACCCAATAGAAGAAACAACACTCAAAATGGATGTCCGGAGCTCCCAGAAATGGCCCGCAAGTGTCTGCTCCTCAACAACTTCCCTTCATAAAAATGGCTTTGGATTGGCTTCCCTTCAGCATAAATCTTCTCTGAATGTCCCCCATGGCCTCAAACACACCTAGTTTTTATAAATCTGAAGTTGGTTATCAATCCCCAATTTCTTCCCAAAATCTGGGCTAAAAAAGAGCTCAATATCTCTCAATAATGGCCAAAATCTTCAATAACAGGCCTATAAATCATAGAAATCACTATAATAAAGTTTTTTAAACCCAATATAGTGCATAGACAGGGTGCAACCCCTTTTTTTAGTGCTCCTAGTCACAAGAAATGCGCCATGTGGCCAAGTGCTTATCCTTAATGCCCTAGACCCCCGAAACTAGCACCCTCCATATCCACTCCAGGTTACATGTATGGCCCATATGGCCAGGTTCTAGACCAATGCGCTTGCATGATAAGATCCCAAGGATTAGCCCTTGGTTCCTGCCTATGGTTACGCTGGTGGTTGGGCCTTATCCTGTGGCCCCCGCGCCCCTTTGCAGTGTGGTCTCATAGTCAATGAAACCATGGGTTGGGGCTTAGCACCAGCCCCTTTCCGCCCCAACTTGTAATACAACACTTTATTTAATTTAAATTGGTTTTATATAAACAAGAAACACATTGGTGCATTGGCATTCGGGCCTTTGTGAAGGTGCTATCTAGGTAGGAGAGGTCGCCAGTTTGATTTCATCTATTGCTCAATTTTTGCATGCAACTAATCAACCAACCAATGGGTGCCAGGTGGCAGCGCATGTCTGGTCCACGTGGCACCTCCTTATTTGTCCATGAAGGCTTCCATGTGTCCAGTGTCGATTGGTCCACCTATCAGATCCATACCTGCCACTTGTTTGCCTGGTCATTGTCTGTACCTACCATGTGTCACTGTATGGTAGGGCCACATGGCACTTGTAGAAGCGTGCCACATGTCACCCTTCCAGTGGTGACACATGTCACCTCTAGGTTGGTCGACATCAACTGTATGGACTAGACACTGTAGTTCTACCATGTCAGGATGCTGACATCAACATGACATCATGCTGACGTCAACGTTGATTTTTTTTTAATTGTTGCTCTATTGACTTTTAGCCTGTTTGGCAAAACAGTCAGAGTGCGATAACTCTGGCATACGACATCCATTTTAGGAAGTAAATATATGGCTGGAATCAACACGACGAGCCGGTCACAATGGAACTGGTCTTGTCTAATTCTGAAAAATTTCATTTTTGAGCCTTTTTTAGCCCTATCAGGCTATTGGATCCGATTCTGGATCACACCTCCCCACTACAGGACCATTTCATCCCAAAAATGTTACAAAAATGAACTTTGATTGATTACATACTCATAATGAGAAAAAAAAATGATGTTGTACAAAAATAATTTATAACAGGTCATCATTTCAACATGTGTGATTACATTAATGGAAGCAAAATACAATGAAGTTGAGACATCCACTTCTGGAAAAACCAAGTGGCTGGTTTCTTTTCTTCACAGTGTTCCTCTTGCTTCACTGGTAATCTTTTCTCCTTCGCGAGTACATGCAAAATCCTTTTTTCCTTCCTTGGATGAAGCTCTGGATTAAGCTTCCAACAACTAGCCTTTTGATGTCCACTCTTGTTGCAAAACGTGCAATGAGTTTTTGGCATCTAGAACTATTTACCCTTCTCTTTCTTCCATTGTGGAGTTGAGCCTTTATTTCATGTTTCCTTCATGGTGGAAATAGGTTTCCTGTACAAAGTTTGTCTCTCCCAACACTTGGCAACATAATGCTTGGGTGAATGAGAATAAGTACATGGATAAAGATTCCACAAGTTTCGGATTACTTGATTATGTTTGTTATAATCAAAAGGAGAATTGATAAAAACATGACCATTATACCTTCCATGCTGATCTTCACTTTTCTTTGGAGATGACTTGCATTCACTACCACTATCATGAAGTGATGCACCATTACCTTTCGTGAAGTGCTCCTGCATTGTCTTAAGTTGACCATTTGAAGCATTACTTTCTTATGAAGTTTTGGAACCAATCTTGGAGGATGCTCCAAGATCCACTTCGACATATTCCAATCCTAAGTATCGAGGCCTTTCCACAACCTCAATAGGATTCACAATACCTTGACCTTTACATCCAATCCCCTTTCCTTCTTCATAACCCATCTTGGTTAGCAATTTCAAACCTACACCTCTTGTATGTTTTTAGAATGCACCAAAACCAACTTGATGAGAATGAGGAAAATTTGATGAGGAACCTTCACTGCATACCTCAGATATGTTTTTTGAAACATATGTAGAAGGCACTTCCTTCAATCCTTCTTTTCGTTTGTTGTTCTTTGAAGCTTTCGCTTGAACCATGCTCTTTCGTTCCAAGTAGTCTTCATACAACACCTTCACCATCTCAGCCATGGAAAACATTGAATTTATGAACTCCTTCTCATTTTGAGAAAGCCCTCCTGTAGATTCCATTTTCTCCCTTGAGATGAGCTCTTCCCTAGCTAACATGAAAAACTCAAATTCCAAATGTCAACTAGCTCTGATACCACTTGATCTGAAAAGATATTTTAATGATTGTGGTTGAGTTATTAAGCATGTGTGTATTAACCATTCAGGAAGATGAATGAAAGAGGAAGAAGATATGAGAAGTTAAGACAACCATATACACATGTTCAGATCTGAAATAAAGAAAATAACAACAACAAACCATAACACAAAGATGATAACGGAGTTTGGCAATCTTGCCTATGTCTCCAGGCCTTTGTCTCAGTGCGGGAGGATTATTTATTTCTGTTCAAATCTCAATAAGTACATCACAATAGTGCCATAAGGCTACAAGACTGATTTGGTCTTGTTCTTCCAGATCTCTAGAACCCAACAGAAGAAACGACACTCAAAATGGATGTCTGGAGCTCCTAGAAATGGCCCGCAAGTGTCTGCTCCTCAACAACTTCCCTGCATAAAAATGGCTCTGGCTTGACTTCCTTTATCATAACTCTACTTTGAATATCTCCCATGGCCTCAAATAGGCCTAGTTTTATAAATCTAAAGTTGGTTATCAATCCCCAACTTCTTCCCAAAATCTGGGCTAAAAAAGAGCTCAATATCTCCCAATAATGGCCAAAATCTTCAATAACAGGCCTAAAAATCATAAAAATCACTATAATAAAGTTTTTTAAACTCAATATAGTGCATAGACAGGGCACAAACCCTTTTGTAGGGCTCATGGACACAAGAAACGTGCCATGTGGCCAAGCCCTTATCCTTAATGCACTGGCCCCTCGAATCTGGTACCCTCCATATCCGCTCCAAGTTACATGTATGGCCCACATGGCCAGGTTCTAGACCCATGCGCCTGCATGATAAGATCCCAAGGATTAGCCCTTGGTTCTCACCTGTGGTTACGCTAGTGGTTGGGCCTTATCCCATGGTCCCCGCACCGCTTTGCAGTGTGCTCTCATAGTCAATGAAACCATGGGCTGGGGCTTAGCCCCAGCCCCTTTCCACCCCAACTTGTAATACAACACTTTATTTAGTTTAAATTGGTTTTATATAAACAAGAAACACATTGGTGCATTGGCATTCAGGCCTTTGTGAAGGCGTTACTCTAGTAGGAGAGGTCACCGATTTGATTCCATCTATTCCTCAATTTTTGCATGCAACTAATCAGGCAACCAATGGTTTCCGCGTGGCAACCCATGTCTGGGCCATGTGGCATCTCCTTATTTGTCCATGAATACTGCCACATGTCCAGTGTCGATTAGTCCACCTGTCAGATCTGTACCTGCCACTTGTTTTCCCGATCATTGTCTATACCTGCCATGTGTCACCGTATGGTAGGGCCACACGACACCTGTACAATCGTGCCACATGTCACCCTTCCAGTGGTGACATGTGTCACCTCTAGGCTGGTCAAAATAAAATATACGGCCTGCACACTGTACTTCTGCCATGTTAGCATGACATCATGCTGACGTCAGTGTTGACTTTTTTTAATTGTTGATCGATTGACTTTTTGCCTGTTTGGAAAAACGGTCAGAGTGTGATAACTTTGGAATACAACGTCCATTTGAGGAAGTAAATATATGGATGGAATCAGTGCGATGATTCGGTCGCAATGGAATTGTATTCATTTGATTCTGATAACTTTCATGTTTGAGCCTTTTTTAGCCCTATCAGGCTCCTAGATCCAATTCTGGATTAGGAGTTCTCTACTGAGGACTCGATCATCATGGTGTCATGAACATGGGTCATTTAGATGCAAATCAATGCCCTGATGTTTGTCTGGCTAGCGTTTGATGTTGTTGTGCACCTAATGTCATCTGTCTAGTTGGTCTTACAGGAGTCCTACCCTGACCCCCGCTGGTCAACTCTTCCTCAACTATGAGGGTTTTCTAGACCTCATCGTGCAATTGTTAAGGAATTAGGATCCTCACCTTTGAACGAATGTTGGAGTTAAGGACAAACACAAAATTGTTGACCTTGATTTTCTCAGTGTTCAGATGCGGAGCATATCGAAGTAGCTCCATAAATATAGCCTCATACTCTCATATCATACGACCACCCTTTCATAAGGCATTGAAGTCATTGAGAGGGAGATCGATGAACTCTAACAAATACCTCTCTCATAACCTATCCTCGAACATTTCCCATGACACGTCTTCGATGACCATGTTTAGTTGAGGTAGGAGCACTCTTCTACGAGCCTTCCGCCATAGAAGACTGCTCCCCTTCAGTTGAAATATTGCCATGTGGACTTTCATGTTGGAGGTGTAGTCGCGAAGTGAAAATCACATATCCATGTTGTCCAACCATTCCTCGATGGATGAATCGTCCGTGGCACCCTTGAACTCGAGAAAATTCAACTTCTCGACTACCAACTGGAGCGCGCTATGAACCCTCATTGGGTACAGGTTCCCTGGCCTCATCTCTATCTAGATAGTTAATCAAGGCCTCTGACATCCTCTGAAAGGACCTCATCAAACCAAACACATCCCCCACAAAAATCTACTCCTATCCAATGACTTATTCTTCTCCCTGGGGGTTACACTGTTGATTAATTGGGTTGGTTGTCATTGATGTCAACCCTTGAAGAAAGTACAGTAGCAAATTCTAGTAGCACAAAGGTTTGGGTAATGGACCCAAGTTTGTTTGAGGGATAATGGTATGAGTTTTGATATATTTGCAGGAAAGACTATTCTGTATGGATATTACATGTCATGCCATTTCCAATGGTATGTGGAACTTCACATAACTCGTCACGGTTAAAGAGTTATGGCCATGTGAATTTGGAGAACCCTCATGAATCATCTAGAATCCCCAAAAGGTCAAAGTATTCAAAGTGGTTGGAAAGAAAAAATTATCTAAATAATAAAGTAAAGTGATGAGTGTACTATAAGTCAAAGTGGATACAAAATAAATTATCTAAATAATAAACTTAATGGATAAATTACTAAGTGGACAAGTGGTTAGAAGTGGGTTAGCCCTAAAATAAGGAAAGTGGGTTAAGATGGTTAGAATGCAATATAAATAATAAAGTGAAGTAATGCATGTACTATAAGTCAAAGTGGATACAAAACAAATTATTTAAATAATAAATTTAATGGAGAAATTACTTAGTGGACAAGTGGTTAGAAGTGGGTTAGCCCTAAAATAAGGTAAGTGGGTTAAGATGGTTGGAAGGGAACCCCTTGAGGAAGCTACATGAAAGTATAAATAAGAGGCAAGGGTATCTCATTTTTAATCACACTTGAGCATATTGAATATATACAATTGACTAAGGTAACCAAAGGATATCTAAGCCGAATTTAAGAGGGAAGGTGAAGCAAAGAAGGCCGGAATTCAAGGGAGGATAAATTCTTTTGATGATGCTTTCTAAGGTATGTTATTTACATGTCATCTCACCATTTTCGCAATAATTTTTTTTGTATAATGATTCAGACCATGAAATTGGGAGGCAGTTGAGGAAACATATCCATGTAGCTGTGATAAAAATTCCATCTTGTGGGTTGTTTTATTTTTGGAGTTACACTCCATGGAAAATAGGGTTTGTGGCTAGTCCTCAAACTAGTCTAAAACATGTGTTTCGGGTAAAAATGTCATAAGTTATTCATAACAAATCCAAATTAATTAAGAAAAATTATATTGGTTAGAGTACAATTTTTAGTATTCTTTTTACCATTTTCAGATCCATACAACAAATATTCCGTGCAGGGAACGCTCTACAAGTTCTCTCTCTATAATAAGCCAAAATTCAACAAGGTATGCCATTTTTTCTATAATTCCTTTTCTGCGAGGTTCCAAGTAGTTAAACCTCTAGAGGAATTGCATAAAAGACACTGAAGAACATTGTGTACTATTTTGATATCTTCATTCATTACAGGTGCATAGTTATGATTATTTCAAGTTAGGGTTATTGACTAATACAAAATTAGTCATGTGAGACTAAAGTAATGTTTGATGAAAATTCTAGGCTCTTGTTGTCAAAGTTAAGGAAGGTTTGCAGGTATGTGATCATATTCACCATTTCTACTACAAAGTTACAAATCATATTTGGATGATGAAATTGATGAGGGATTTTGGTTGAGGTACATATTGGGTACATGGTTGAGACAAGTAGTTGATGAGTTGGCACATACATGAGGTTTATAGTTGATGATGTTGGTACATCTTGATGAGTCATAGTTTATGTGTAATTGATGCATGATTGGTACATATTTGGTGCATGGTTGCTGCACTCGTTGGTTGTACAGGTTGAGGTATAGGTTGGTGCATGGTTGATGCACTTGTTTATGGTACAAGTTGATTACAAGTTGTTTGGACATATTATTGTGAAATATTATTTGTACAGGTTTGGTGCATGGTTGTTGCATTTTTTTATGATACAGGTTGAGGTACAGGTTGATGTGGTACATGTTGGCACAATTTATTGGTACATATTGTTACAAGCTGATTATAGGTTGATTCGTACAGGTTTACAACAGTATATCTCACAGTGATAGTGTGACAGTGGTTCCATCATTCTACTTCTACGTCAGGGTGGTTGTATGGGGAAAGGACATGTGTTTGTAGCCACCTTCCAGTTGTAGCCGAAGAACATAGGGTGTTGTAGTATCCTTATACTTGTATCCAGAGAATTGGGGAGTTGGAGATTCCATCAGGTTGTAGCCTCCTTCTGGTTGTAGCCAGAGAATTGGGGAGTTAGAGCTTCCTTCAGGTTGTAGCTCGAGAAACTAGGGGGTTGGAGCCTCCTTCCAGTTGCATATGGAAAACAAAGGAAGTTGGTTCTTCCAATGAATGTATTTCTTAAAGACATATAAAAAAAAAAATCGTGGTTTTCTCCTTCTTTGGGTTTCCACGTAAAAACACTAGTGTACTATGTATGTGTATGATTTCTCATTTTTTCATTGTTTATTTACTCTACAACTATTGGATGATAATGCTACATTGATATAACACTTTCAATTTATGGTTAAAAAGTATTAAATTGCTCTAGTACTGATTCACCCCCCCTCTCAGTAATATAACAATTGGTATCAGAGTTGGTTCCTTCAGGAAACAATTTGACCACTGGAAGGAGATCATGGATTATTATGAGAATGGAGTACCATTTTTCAATGGTCAAAATGGTTTAAAGTATGAGATGTGGAGTGGAAGGACGAAAGTGTTTTTACAGGAACAAGTGTATTATATTTGGCTACCAGTCATTACAGGATATGATAGTTCAAAAAGGGAAAAGACTACATCCAAGAAGAAATTGAAGAAGAATAAGAAAATAGAAATGGATTTCATCTAGGAAGGATTACCTAATCAGGTAATATAAAAGGTTGGTAAATTTTCATTAGCCAAAGAACTTTGGGATAAGTTACATGACATAGATTCTTCACCCATCACTGATTCAAAAAATGGCAAAGAATATGAAGATACATATCAAGAAGAATTATGTTGATCATGTCAAATAGATTCAGAAGATGAAGAGTACATAATCACCAGAGGTATGTTGTTTTTCTTTAATTGTGAAAAACGTGGACATCTTGAAATAGAATGCCATGAAGAAAATGCGACAGAAAAACTAATTGAAAAGGAAGACAATTATGAAGCAAAATTGATTAGTTATTTAGATGACCTAAGAGAAGCAAAACCCCTCAAGAAAGAATTGATGAAGCAAAAGAAAAGTGTTCACATTTTTTAAGAAGCCCAATAGGTCATTGAGAACTTAAAAATTCATCTTGAAGAAGTGAAAAGAACAGAAGAATTCATGAAGTCTCAGATAATGAAGAAAGAAGAAGAGGTTGACAAGCTTGAAGAAGAAGTCATCACATTGAGAAGTAAAATTGTCAAGCTCAACAAGAATGTTGAAGAGACAGAAAAATCTACATCAGTTATAAAGAATGAAAAGAAGCACTCTAGGTTGCTAGAAAAGAAGAATGAAGAAAATAGAAAGAATTATGTAGAAGTACTCAAAGGAAAGAATCATGGTCAACCATAATCTAAGAAAACTATTGAAGATACATCTTCAAGGAGACCATTCATGTTCAAGCCACAAAGAAGCTTCAATCATGATCATGATCAACCAAGTCAGAAATTAAGAAGGACTACACCACAAAGAAGATATTTCACTCCCAAGTATGCAAATTTATTTTATGGTCATTGTTTTTATTGTACTAATTTTGGACATAAGGTTGCAGATTGCAGGGATTATAAATAAATGTTCAAGAAAGAAATGCCTATGTGGCCCCACGTGACATTAAATGTTACAAATGTCATAACTATGGACACATAGATACTGATTGTAGAAGAATGATCGATACTTCTATGAAAGAGAACACTGATATTAGATATAAGAAAGTATGGATAAGAAAACACGAAGAATGGGTGAACAAAGACCAGGTCCCAGAGATCACAATATTGGCAATAAAACAAGATGAAGAAAATTCTATAGAGAAAAGGAAAGATGTCAGATACATAAAGGTTTGGAAAATAGCTGAAAGAAAATAAGGGCATGTAAATAAGGAACATGTTCAAGATATTGTATTCTCGGGAATTGTAGTGAAATATGAATCTAAAGACATAAAGAAATAAGTCAGAGCTCAGAGAGATGATGAATCTACTAACGAAGAAGATGATGAATACACATCAGAGCAGGAATTGTTCTGAGACATATGTTTTAGAGACTCCTAGGTAATATGAATATTAGACGGGGTGAGTCTATGCGATAGTTGTGACATAACAAAGAACCATCCTTCAAGCAGCTTGCAGAGTTTCAGTAGACAGATCCAGAGCAGTCAGTTAGCATAAGTATAGTTTGACAGATTAATCAGTTTTAGTAGTGAAGACTTCATGATAGTACAATGACATATGAGTCAGAATTATGGACAATTGTGTAGTAGAGTCTTGAAAAATATGGACAGATATGGACATGAAATCATCTTTTCTGAACGAGGTACTTGAAGAAGAAGTCTACATTGAACAACTGGTTCCTAAAGCATGGTACTCTAGACTGGATAAATATCTACAACATGTAGGGTTCAAAAAGGAAGTGCATACAACAACCTCTACATCAAGGTAACTCATGATGGTATTTTATTATTTGAAGTTTATATTGATGATATTATTTTTGGAAGTATTGATGACAAGTTAAGACATAAATTTGTAAAGGATATGTAGAATGAATTTGAAATGTCATTACTTGGAGAACTATCCTTCTTTCTGGGTCTTCAAATACGTCAAAGAAACCGAGGAATTTTTATTTCTCAAACTAAGTATATTAGATAAATGCTAAAGAGGTTTAGAATGGAAGATTGCAAACGAGTTACCACTCCTATGCAAACTAGTTTCAAGTTGAGAAAATATGATGATTCAAAGTCTACAGACCAGAGGCAATATAGGTCAATGATTGTTAGCTTACTATATGTGACAACATCCAGAGTAGATGTAATGCAAACAGTTGGACATGTGGCACCATTTCAAGCTACACCAAAGGAATCACATATCTTAGCAGTGAAAAGGATTTTCAGATATATCAAAGGAACAAAAGAGTTTGGATTATGCTATCGAAAAGGAAAGGATCTATCACTTATTGCTTACATAGATGCAGATTGGGTAGGTTGCATTGATGACCGACGAAGTACCAATGGAGCAGTGTTATACTTGGGTGAGTGTTTAGTATATCAGATAAGCAATAAACAATCATCAATATCTTTATCTGTAGTCGACACATAGTATATTACAACAACAACATGGTGTACATAGGTTTTATGGATGAAACAATCTCTAATAGATATACAGGTTGAGTATGATGAGCCCATTCCAATCTATTTTGATAATAAAAATTCCATCAGTATCTCAAAGAACCCGGGGATGCACTCCAAGATGAATCACATTCCAATAAAGTATCACTTTCTATGGGAACAAGTTGCAGAGAAAAACATCAGAGTTGAATATGTGGGAACAAAATAACAAGTGGAAAACATCTTTACAAAACCTCTTTCAAGGGAAGCCTTTGAGTATTTTCGCCAGAGACTCAGAGTAATTTCTACTCGAAAATGAATGCTTTTGAATGATTATCTTATATGTCTTAGATTTACAGGAGGAAGCACCATAAAGAGGACAACTCAAGTTGGGAGATCGGTTTCAGCAAGAGTTCAGTGATGGGGAGAAGCCCCGATTGGAAGGATACCTTTGCCATTGATGACAAAGGGGGAGAGATCTATCATATGCAAAGGTAAATGCTTGGAGAAAGAGAACAGAGGCATGGTTCTAGGGGGAGCGATGGTCACAGGGGCAGTATGAGTGATATGAATTCAATATTGCATTAGAGTGTTGTCGTAAATTCCAAAGGGGGAGATTGTTGATTAATTGGGTTGGTTGTCATTGATGTCAACCCTTGAAGAAAGTCTGGTAGAAAAAAGGTTTGGGTAATGGACCCAAGTTTGTTTGATAGATAATGGTATGAATTTTGATATATTTGTAGGAAATACTATTCTAGATGGATATTACATGTCACGCCATTTCCAATGGCATGTGGAATGACACATAACTCCTCACAGTTAGATATTTATGGCCATGTGATGTTGGAGAACCCTCATGAGTCATCTAGAAGCCCCAAAAGGTCAAAGTATTCAAAGTGGTTGTAAAGAATAAATTATTTAAATAATAAAGTGAAGTAATGAGTGTACTATAAGTCAAAGTGGATACAAAAGAAATTATCTAAATAATAAATTTAATAGAGAAATTACTAAGTGGACAAGTGGTTAGAAGTGGGTTAGCCCTAAAATAAGGAAAGTGGGTTAAGATGGTTAGAAGGTAATATAAATAATAAAGTGAAGTGATGAGTTTACTACAATTCAAAGTGGATACAAAATAAATTATTTAAATAATAAAGTTAATGGATAAAATACTAAGTGGACAAGTGGTTTGAAGTGGATTATCTCTAAAATAAGAAAAGTGGGTTAAGATGGTTAGAAGGTAACCCCTTGAGGAGGCTACTTTAAATTATAAATAAGAGGCAAGGGTCTCTCCTTTTTAATCACATTTGAGAATATTGGATATCTACAAGTGACTAAGGTAACCAAATGATATCTAAGCCAAATTTGAGAGGGAAGGTGAAGTAAATAAGGCCGAAATTCAAAGGAGGATAAATTCTTTTGATGATGCTTTCTAAGGTATGTTATTTACACGTTATCTCACCATTTTCACAATAACTATTTTTCTAGGCTGATTCAGACAGTGAAATTGGGATATCGTTGAAGAAACATATCCAAGTAGTTGTGATAAAAATTTCATCTTGTGGGTCGTTGTATTTTTGGAGTTACACTCCGTGGAAAATAGGGTTTGTGGCTAGTCCTGAAACTAGTCTAAAACATGTGTTTCGGGTAAAAATGTCATAACTTATTCATAATAGATCCAAAATCAATAAGACAAAATGTATTGGTTAGAGTACATTCGTTAGTATTCCTTGTACCATTTTCAGATCCATACAAAAAATATTTCATGCAGGGCACACTCTACAAGTTATCTCTCTAGAATAAGCCAGAATTCAACAAGGTATGCCTTTTTTCCTATAACTCATTTTCTGAGAGGTTCCAAGTAGTGAAACCTAGAGGAATTGCATAAAATACATTGAAGAAAATTGTGTACTATTTTTAGATCTTTATTCATTGCAGGTATATACATAATGATCAACCATGTCACTGAATATAAAAATAACTACTCGCCCAACCTATCCTGCATGGTTAGGACCTCCAGGACACATAAGCAATGCTCAAGCCTAGGATTCATCCAATTGGTTTTGACCACTTAAGGTCTCAGGGCTGGCGACTGTTCTAAGGAACAAGGAGGTATCTAGTTCCCGCGATCCATCTGAATTCTTAAAACAACCATGCTTCAACAATACTTATTATATCCTAGAAGAGTATGAACATTTCAAGAAGCAAATATCTCCACAAGTATTTTAATGGTCATTAAGAAAATTTAACCTTTCTATCATTAGTGCAAGCCTTCTATGAGTTCAATATGTAAAGCTAAGAAAATTCTCTCCGTGATATGTCTACACCACTGACATAACAGGTTATGATAAATTAGTAATCAAATAATTAAGCTATGATAAGACCATTGCTATATCCACAATCTAACAACCCTTAATAATATAAATTTGCAAGAAGTAAACTAAATTAAGTTCTTCAAGAATTACAAAAAGTGTCTAACCCAAGGTTCAATGACCAGGGTTTGAGGCTAACAATCCTTCTTGACCAATTCAGTTCCCTTGATGATTCAAGGCAGCCTAAGTTTTTAATGTTAGTGACTAGACCCAACATACTCCATTGTGATTCCTATATTTATTATGGTTCTACTTATTGCGATTAAATTAAAATTTAATGTGAGGGAAAGGAATTTTGTTCTTCAAATCCTAAAATAATTTTATTCATAAGGGTGAATCCTCATGACTATGAATATAAATCCTAGACCCACCCAACCCATTACTTTAATTATAACAATTATGACATCCTAATAATTTACCATCCGATATTGACTATAGACTCCAAGGGTCATCTCGTAGTTAATCTAAGGGTAAGTAAAAGGTGTCATCTAAAATATAATAATGGTCTTGATATTTTTGTCATATTTAACTTTAGTAGGAATCCAAATTAGCAATCGGTATAATTCAACTAACAACAAAACCAAAGAAATATAAAAAAATTCACGGCCTAACCTATTTGCAACAATGCTCACTAGATTACAAATTCGAAGATTTTAGGAACTAAGTTAACAACCTTTTGTGATAATAATAAATCTGAGCAAATCTACATAAATATTTTAAAATCATTGACAATTATAAAACAAAAATTTTATTTGATTCAAGGAGTCCACCAAGCTTTACTCTAAGAGTGGTTTAATAACACCCCTTAGCATCTAGAATATAAAGCTTTATCATGCTAGGCAAGAACCTCATTTCAATAGAAAACAATCTTTTAATAACATGTGTTAGATAGCATTAACTTACATAATGATATTTTTAACTAAATATAGTTTATTTATTACTTTAAAAGTATTTATAAATAATGCCACTATTTTCTAGGATTAGAAGATCAATGTTATTTGTATCGCTATTGAATGACCACCGGGACGGTGTTATACAATTAGATAGGTAACATTCATGAATGTTTTCAACTTTTGGGTTGAATAAGTTTACCGTTAGTTTTATTTTCCATGAGATACGTATCCGCCACAAATAATCACTCTATTTTTCATATTTCGATTTTGATTATGATAAGTTTTTGTTTTTTGCTTAACCCTCAAAATCTGAGGTGTTTGAATTCTTGGAAAATGTACGTTTCTCTTTCTCACATCTGCCCTCTTCCTTTTGGTCGTTGTGCACTGCGCTTTCTCTGCCCCTTTCCTTTGTTTGTTTTTCACCGCATTTGCATGCCCTGTTTTTTTGCCAATAATTGGAAAGAACAAATACCACCAATCCCACTCGCCAAAATATATCTTTTAATGTATCAGCACCCTTTTTAGTCAGAACTAGAAATTTTATAATCATAACCGAAAATATATCTCACCTTGAAGAAATTATACATATACCTCCTTGAGAGATACCTCCTTTGCACAATACTAAGCGCAATTCTTCTAGATACTATGTCTAATAGGCTATAATCTAGTTATTTCTTTCGCCAAGGTCGCCCTATCAGAGCCAGGCACTGATGGCTATTGTCGTTCTAGAAAACCAATAGATTGAGACTATTTCTAAGCAATCTAGTTTTATGATTTTCCCAGGTACCCACTCTGAGTTAGAATAGAATCCCAGTGAGTGGCTAACCTTTTCAGAAAATGCATAACACTAGCATAGCCACATAATTGTGGCTGATCAATGCCCAAAGGTTGATAAGATTAAAAGAATATATTAAATTTTATTATTGATTAACAAATAAATGGTTGAGCTTCATTTATTTGGTGTTAATATTTTAATTTATGTTAATCACTTACCTGACAATCAGTTAATTATCAAAGTAATTTTTAAATATGATTAGATAAATGTAAAAAAATAAACACACGGATGTCTTTATAATAGCTAGGAAGTTAATGATTGAAATCACAGCCATTTATTTTGTGTGACTACTAAGAATATTCCAGCCATATTTAATCATGTCCATAGAAAACTTATTAAGCACTAAACCCCTATTAAATGTGCCCATTGTCAATAGATGTACACCTTTCAGCTTAAAAATCCTACCAATGACTAATTTCATATAAAAAGGTCAGTACCCACTTTTCTCATCGAGTAAATCCTATTGTGTTCCCAAACCTTGCAGAATCCAGAAATTATAATGAGTCTGCGTGCCTTTCATTCCCCTGGAAGTTTCATGCTGCTCAGCGTTCTATCGATGGATTCTTCACAGATGTGATCGGAGTTATACCCATCGTGCTCAAAAGTTGACTCAATCAACGAATTTCGTTAGAATAATTTATCTCCGAGGCTTATGCGGTTACGTCAAATTTGGACAAAGGAAACAGAAAATTATTCTTAACGCGTCAACCAGAAATGACCGTTGACTAGTGGATCAAAAAGGTAAAACCTTGATTACGCAAGAGAACTCCAGTCTGCAAGTACAAACATCCAACCCGCCCAAACAATCTTAATCAATACCCAACGAATTCCATGGCCTGTTACTAAATTTGAAATGTGATTGCATCTCGCAAGGACACGTGATTTGATGATTTTGAAGACTAGGATGAATCGAAAGAGAATGACCATAGTATTTGGGTCGAAAATTCGCTAATCAAGGCCAACAACACTCTCCTGCTCGCGTGATGGAACGACCACACTTCTGGTGCGTTGTCCCGAGTGCATTCGTAAATACCAAGAATGGTTCCGCTATACCTCTCATCAAAAGAACAAGGTCGAAATCTAACTGGACAACAATCCCCAAGGGGTGTAAACCTCCAACATTCTATAAATTTACATTGAAGGTAGCTAGATTAATCTAAAGAATTTAAAATTCACTCAAACTACAACGAACAGTTAAGAGCTATCAACCTATGGTGATCTACTTTTACCAAGACCTCATAGAGTTCTGACTCCATAATTGCACCCCCAAAAAATAAACACACACGAGAATATCATTAGGATTGCAGTGATTAAAAGGGCTATACAAGAATGTAATTTAGAATGTAGATAACAATGGAAGTCCATGAAAATTCTACCCTTCAACATGTAAGGGATAACGGTTGGACAAGGTTAAACTTCCAAATTTCGGACTAAAATGCAACCATAACAGGCGAGTTTATCAATCGACCAAATAGCTACCAAAATTCTAAGAGTGAATATACCAACGAATGAAAAAGGGACTAATCAACATTCCAGAATGTAAACAATAAAATTTCGAGATGTCTGACTATATTGGAAGGTTACCTTCAAGAAACATAAAATTTCATTTCTATCCATTTTATTGGCATCACAGAATTGAGCTAATTTTGGATTAAAATAAAATGGCTGCAAATCAGAGCACATCAGTTCGAGTTTTCCATAAGGTCTCTTCCAAGATCTTGTGACCTTGTTATAGAAATGTAAATTCTTCTATACGAAATTAAACAACAAATATGCAGTTCTCTCATTGTTATAAGACAATAAATTTAAATAAAATATCAAAACCGTGGCACTCTGAAAATTGAGGAAGTCCGTCAGTGTCTTGCGCCTCATCCTTGTTCCACTTGCTAATCACAGTTCACTGGTACCTCCCATCCAATGTTAGGGGTACTCCTCTTCCCCCTTAGCCCCCCAAGCCACAAAGGGCCCACAAAAACAACCAAAATACTCTAGCGCAAATCTTGCCTCGTAAGGTAGAGCCACCAATCTCTCTCAAGCTCAGTATCCCAATTCTCACAAGTAAACCAGTCAGAAATATTTCGGCAGCATAACTTTATTAATAAGATTTATGTGGTTGGGGTTTCCATGATTGATCGGAATGGCCACAGTTTTGTCAATAGACTGTCGACGTTTCGGATCCAAATTAGGATCCGTCAATAGACTGTCGACATTTCAGATACCTTGCCGATAACTAGTGTGATCCTTTTTCCTCCTTTTCCATTTTCTTTAATGGATTTTCCTTAGTGACAACTCCCCACTTTCACATTCAATTCACTTTTTGTTTTAGATAAATTAGAATTATTTCCCCTTTACACTTGTCACCCTTTCCCCAAGTTGTAGAAGAAATTCCACATTATATTTTAATTAAAGTCAATTTCTCTCATGTTGGAAGATTGGTTGTTGTTATTGATGTCAACCATAGTCATTGGTTTTGGACCGCAAGATTGATGAAGGTATTTGTACATGAAGGACAATGCATCATGGATAGTATACATCATGTTGTTTCTAGTGGTATGTGGCACGTCACGTGGATCCTCATGGTTGAGGAGAAATGAATTTTTGAAGAAGACAAAGTGAATTGAAGAAGGAAGTACATGTAGGCCCTGAAGATAATTAAAGAAAAGAATTACAAAATAAGAAAGTGCGAGGTCCGCCCTAATGTTAAAAGGAAGTGACATAAATGGTATAAATAAATATCATTATACATTCATTTGATACACAAGTCAAATTTTAGAGGAAATCAGAAGTAAATAAGGTCGAATTTCAAGGGAGGATGAAGTCTTTTGGTGATGTGTTCTAAGGTATGTTATTTTCAGGTCATCTTACCATTTTCGCTATAAATTTTTTTCTAGAACGATTTCGATGGTGAAATTGCTATGGTATTGAGAAGACATATCAAGGTACATGTGGTAAATGTTTCAACTCTTGATTCACTACAATTATAGAGATACACTTTGTGGAAGATAGGGTTTTTGACCAATCGTGAAGCTAGTCAATAAACAGGTGTTCCGGGTAAAACAATCATAACTTCTTCATAGAGCATCCAAATGCAGTGGGACTAATTTCATTGGAAAAATTACGGCCTGTAGTTTCTTGTGTGTGAGTTTAAGGGGCATTCCGTACAGGTTCTCTCTCCTGAATAAACCAAAATTGAATAAATTCTACCATTCTTTATATAACTTCTTTTTGGGGAGGATTCTAGGAGTGAAACTTTGAGAAGTTTCAGAGGATGCATTGAGTAATATTATCTATAGGATCAGAGTATTCCAAGAATTGAATAATTTCATAAATTAAAGAAGTCTCAGGAAGCATTATCAGGTTCTATGTGATGGTTGGTTGATGGTCATGATTTAATGTAAAGTTTTATTATCTTTCATATATTCTTGGGTGGAAGGAAGGGGCAAGCATGGAGAGTTCAACTCTCTCTTGATATTGGAGTATTGTATCTTCCTCTTAGATCTTTATCCCTCCCTTTACATTTGGAAGCTTTAGCTACCTTTGGAAGTCATTCCTTTCCTTGAACAATAATTATTGATTATTTCTCATATATTGTGGATGGTGTATTGTAGTGTAATGGTGTAACTCTTATAATATTGTTCATTGCTTATTGGATATAATTGAATGGCTTAAGTATACGTTGAAAATATTTGTAAATTGTACTTGATACTGATTCACCCCCCTCTTAGTATCAACAACTGGTATCAGAGCAAGTTGCCTTCAAAACAATTTAACCACTAGAATGAAAATCCTGAGCAGAGATGGATGACCATGAGCATATTTCAAATGGGATTCAAAAAATTGATGATAGAAATTATGCACACTGGAATGATAGAGTGAAAACTTACCTAATGGCTTTGGGAGTAGACATTTGGTACTCAGTTGTAAATGGATATATAATCCCAAATAATTCTCCAACCGTTCCAAATGAGAAGAATCTTATGAGTTGTAATTCAAAATCCAGACACGTTATTCTAGCAACATTGGCACCAACCATTGCTAGCAAAGTGATGGGATGCAACACTCCTAAGGAGGTATGGGCCAAACTCAAGAGCATCTACGAAGGTGATCCAAAAGTTAAGCAGGTCAAGCAGGGATGATTTTAAGGATGGAAATTTATTTTAAAATGTAGAAACCCTGGTGAATCTTACTAATCCTTCATATGCCAACTATAAATGATTGACAATATTTTTGTAAAAATATTCAAACTTCTAAGGATTTTATATAGTTTTTATAAAATTTTGACAATTTTTAAAGTAAAATAATTTTATCCTATAGAATTTGGGAAAATCATTTATAAAATAGAAAATCTCGTTTTTGGAAAAACTATGGAAAATTAGCCCATGAGCGAAATTTAGTCCCTAAAATCATCCCTGAGGTCAAGCTTCAATGACATAGAGTAGAATTTGAAATTTTGAATATGAATGAAAATGAAGATATTGCAACCTATTTTCTTAGAGTTGATAAAGCTGTTAATTCTATCATAGGATTAGGTGAAGAGATCGATGAATCCTTGGTTGTACAAAAAGTGTTGAGATCACTTCTCTTGAAGTATGATGCGAAGGTTTCTACCATTGAAGAAACTAGGGACTTGACCAAAATGACAATGGATGAATTACATGGGTCTTTTACAGCATATGAAATGAGAACAAGTACAAAAAATGATCAGTCAAACAATGAAGCAGGCTTTAAATACATAAAGAAGACAAAAGACAAGGATAGTGACCTTGATAAAGAAATAACAAATTTCGTAAGAAGGTTCCAGAAGGGAAGTGGAAGATACAAAGGTAAGTCTCCTCTAAAATGCTTTAACTGTGGTAGAATAAGACATATTGTTGAAAACTGCTACTATAAAAAGAGAAGTCTCAACAATAAAAAGAGATTATAATCCAAGGATGATGACATCTCCTCAGATGAGAGTGATGAAGAAGATAATGATGGAGGAGAAGTCATCTTCATAACCCAAGAAACCTAGGATGATGATCACAAGAATTCTTAAGAAGAAGAAATCATTTGTGAAGAAGATTCAGATGAAGAAACTAACTTTGATTCATTTTTGGGTTACAAAGACAATGCAGAGTGTGAACAAGAAGATGAGAATCTTGAAAAGTTGAAGGATGTTGAAACTGAAAATAACAAGCTTAGAAACACAAACATAATACTAAAAGGTGAATTGAGTAGTTGTGAAGAAGAGAATTACAAGCTTGAAAAGACCATTAATAACTTGAATAAACAATTAGAATATTATGAGAAACTGAAAGAAAAATTGGATCACACAAAAGTGGAGCTACTATTGACAATAGAAAAGTTGAAGAAGTTTGAAAAAAGAACTAAAAAATTAGATGAGATCCTTAGCAGTCAAAGATATCCAAACGACAAGACAATATTGGGATACAGTGACAGTTTGAAGACAACAAAATAAGAGATTGAAGTTGAAAATGATGAAACCAACACTCTAGAACAAGTTGAACAACAAGATAGAAGACTAGAATTCAGAATGAATGAGACATCAATAAGATCCTCTCCCGTCAGGTATGAAAGAAATCATTATGAAGGAAACCATAGAAGAATAGATCATGAACCCAGATGGACCACACCACAAAGAATATCACTTATGCCCAAGTATCAAAATTGCTTTCTTGGACATTGTTATACTTGTGGAAATTTTGGATACAATGCAATCAATTGTAGAATCAATGAAAGAAATAACTATGCAAGCTACATGAATGGTAAAAATAGTAGATATGGAATTGTTCATAGACCTGTCGACATAAATTATAATCCATTTGACCCATTAATGGATCAAAATATTGTATGTTACAAGTACAATAATCTTGGTCACAAAGCACGAGATTACAGAGAGATGAAGGAAGATAATCATATGACAAATGTCTCCATACCAACTACACCATGGAAAATGAAAGAAATTCCACACAATGAAAATTGTCAAATATAATTGGCCACTAAATAATGAAAAGAAGAAGATGAATGGTTCATAGACAGTGGGTGCTCATCTCATATGACTAGAGATCAAAGCAAATTTGTCATGTTGAAGAAAAAGGGTGGAAATGTTGCATTTGGAGATGTCTCATCTACCAAAATAATTGGAAAAGGAACTGTAAAGCTTGGAAATGAAAATGTAAAAGAAGGACAAGTCCTATTGGTTAAATATCTAAAGCATAATCTCCTTAGTGTCAGCAAAATATGTGATCAAGGATACACTCTTACGTTTGACTCCCGAAAATGTAAAATCAGAGAAAATAACTCAGAAAGATTGGTTGCAACTGCAACATGAAGACTGAACAACATATACATTCTAGAAATGAAGAAGAGAGAGAAAACAAAAGCTACACAAAAGGATTCCAAGGAAGAAAAAGTCTCAAAGACTAAAAATAAGGATAAAGTATTATTGAGTGCCACATGTTGAGGGGGAGTAGCCCCAAAGAAGAAGGTTACTTTTTCCCATTCAACTCATGGGGAGAAACCCTACCCTTTTCCACTGATGTCAAAGGGGGAGACAAATTGGGATCATGATGATAGAGGGAGCATGATTGTTGCCATCAATGACAAAGGGGGAGATTGTTGGAAGATTTGTTGTTGTCATTGATGTCAACCCTAGTCATTGGTTTTGGACCACATGATTGATGAAGGTATTTAGAAATAAAGGACAATGCACATGCAGATGCGACACCCATGGATGGATAATATACATCATTTTGTTTCCAATGGTATGTGGCATATCCCATGGATCCTCATGGTTGAGGAGAAATGAATTTTTGAAGATGACAAGGTGAATTGAAGAAGGAAGTACATGTAGGCCTTGAAGATAATTAAAGAAAATAATTACAAAATAAGAAAGTGTCAGGTTGGCCCTAATGTTAAAAGCAAGTGACATAAATGGTATAAATAAATATCATTATACATTTATTTGATACACAATTCGAATTTCATAGGAAATCAGAAGTAAAGAAGACCAAATTTCAAGGGAGGATGAAGTCTTTTGGTGATGTGTTATAAGGTATGTTATTTTCAGGTCATCTTACCATTTTCGCTATAACTTTTTTTTTTATAGAGTGATTCAGATGATGAAATTGCTATGGTATTGAGAAGACATATTAAGGTACCTATGGTAAAAGTTCCATCTCTTGATTTTCTATAATTATGGAGATACACTATGTGGAAGATAGGGCTTTTGACCAGTCCTAAAGCTAGTCAATAAACATGTGTTCTGGGTAAAACAATCATAACTTCTTCATAGGTAATTCAAATGCAGTGGGACCAATTTCATTGGAAATAGTACCACTTGTAGTTTTGTGTGTGCGAGTTTCAGAATCTGATTTTAAATATTGAGCATGGGTCATTCCATACAAGTTCCCTCTCCTCAATAAACCAAACTTGAATTAAGTCTACCATTCTTTATATAAATTATTTTTGGGGAGGATTCAAGGAGTGAAACTTGGAGAATTTTCAGAGAATGCATTGAGTAATATTATCTAAAGGATCAGAGTATTCCAGGAATTGAAGAATTTCAGAAATTGATGAAGTCTCAAGAAGCATTATCAGGTTCTATGTGATGGTTGGTTGATGGTCACGATTTAATGTAAAGTTTTATTATCTTTCATATATTGTTTGGTGGAAGGAAGGGGAAAGGATGGAGAGTTCAACTCTCTCCTGATATTGGAGAATTGTATCTTCCTCTTGGAGGTTTATCCCTCCCTTTACATTTGGAAGTTGTAGCTACCTTTGGAAGTGATTACTTCCCTTGAACAATAACTATTGATTATTTATCATATATTGTGCATGGTGTATTGTGGTAAGTTGGTGTAACTCTTATACTATTGTTCATTTCACATTGGATATAATTGAATGTCTTAAGTATAAATTGAAAAGGTTTGTAAATTGTACTTGATACTGATTCACCCCCCTCTCAATATCAACAATTGGTATCAGAGCAGGTTGCCTTTAGAACAGTTTAACCACTGGAAGGAAAATCCCGAGGAGAGATGGATGACCATAAGCACTTTTCAAATGGGATTAAAAAATTTGATGGAAGAAATTAGCCATACTGGAGTGATAGAGTGAAAACTTACCTAACGGCTTTGGGAGTAGACATTTGGTACTCAGTTGTAAATGGCTATGTAATCCCAAATAATGCTTCAACTGAACCAAATGAGAAGAAACTTATGAATTGTAATTCAAAAGCCAGACAGGTTATTCTAGCAGCATTGGCACCAACCATTGCTAGAAAAGTGATGGGCTGCAACACTGTTAAGGGGGTATGGGACAAACTCAATATCATCTACGAAGGTGATCCAAAAGTTAAGTAGGTCAATCTTCAACGACATAAAGTATAATTTGAAAATTTGAAGATGAATGAAAAGAAAGATATTGCAACCTATTTTCTTAAAGTTAATGAAGTTGTTAATTCTATCATAGGAGTAGGTGAAGAGCTTGATGAATCCTTGGTTGTACAAAATGTGTTGAGATCACTTCTCTTGAAGTATGATGCTAAGGTCTCTGCCATTGAAGAAACTAGGGACTTGACCAAAATGACAATGGATAAATTACATGGGTTTCTTACAACATATAAAATGAAAACATGTACAGAAAGTGACCAGTCAAATACTAAAGTAACCTTTAAATACATAAAGAAGACAAAAGACAAGGATAATGACCTTGACGAAGAAATAAAAAATTATGTAATAAGGTTCTAGAAGGAAGTGGAAGATACAAAGGTAAGTCTCCTCTCAAATGCTTTAACTGTGGTAGAATAGGACATATTGTTGAAAAATGCTACTATAAAAAGAGAAGTCTCAACAATAAAAAGAGCTTCTACTCCAAGGATGATGAAATCTCCTCAGATGAGAGTGATGAAGAAGATAATGATGGAGGGGAAGTCCTCATCATAACTCAAGAAACCCAGGATGATGATCACAAGAATTCTAAAGAAGAAGAAATCATTTGTGCAGAAGATTCAGATGAAGAAACCAACCTTGACTCCTTTTGGGGTTACAAAGACAATGGAGAGAGTGAACAAGAAGATGAGAATCTTGAAAACTTGAAGCATGTTGAAACTGAAAATAGCAAGCTTAGAAACACAAACGTAATACTAAAAGGTGAATTGAGTAGTTGTGAAGAAGAAAATTACAAGCTTGAAAAGACCATTGATAGCTTGATGAAACAATTAGAAGATTATAAGAAACTAAAAGTAGAATTGGATCACACAAAAGGGGAGCTACTATTGACAACAAAAAGTTGAAGAAGTTTGAAAAAAGCATTGAAAAATTAGATGATATCCTTAACAGTGAAAGATCTCCAAATGACAAGAAAGGACTAGGATACAATGACAATTTGAAGACAACAAAACAAGAGAAGGAAGTTGAAAATGATGAAACCAACACTCCAGAACAAGTTGAACAACAAGATAGAAGACTAGAATTTAGAAGGAATGAGACATCAAGAAGATTCTCTCCCATCAAGTATGAAAGAAATCATTATGAAAGAAACTACAAAATAATAGATCATGATCCTAGATGGACCACACCACAAAGAAGATCACTTATGCCCAAGTATCAAAATTTCTTTCTTGAACATTGTTATACTTGTGGAAATTTTGGACACAAGACAATCAATTGTAGAATCAATGAAAATAATAACTATGCAAGCTACATGAATGGTGAATATAGTAGATATGGAAATGTTTGTAGACCTGTCAACATAATTTATAATCCATTTGACCCATTAATGGATCAAAATATTGTATGTTACAAGTGAAATAATCTTGGTCACAAAGCATGAGATTACAAAGAGATGAACGAAGATAATCATATGCAAAATCTCTGCATACCAACTACAACATGGAAAAGGAAAAAACTTCCACACAATGAAAATTGTCTAATAGCATTGGTCGCTAAAGAATGAAAAGAAGAATATGAATGGTTCATAGACAGTGGGTGCTCATCTCATATGATCGGAGATCAAAGAAAATTTGTCAGCTTGAAGAAAAAGGGTGGAAATGTTGGATTTGGAGATGACTCATCTAGCAAAATACTTGGAAAAGGAACTGTAAATCTTGGAAGTGAAAATGTAAAAGCAGGAAAAGTCTTATTGTTTGAAGATCTTAAGCATAATCTCCTCAGTGTCAGCAAAATATGTGATCAAGGATACACTCTTACGTTTGACTCCCGAAAATGTAAAATAAGAGAAAATAACTCAGGAAGATTGGTTGCAACTGCAACAAGAATACCAAACAACATATACATCCTAGACATGAAGAAGAGAGAGAAGACATAAGCTACACAAAAGGATTCCAAGGAAGAAAAAGTCCCAAATACCAAAAATAAGGATGAATTATTATTGAGTGCCACATGTTTAGGGGGAGCAACCCCAAAGCAGAAGGTTACCTTTTTCCATTAAAATCAGGGGGAGAAACCCTACCCTTTTCCACTGATGTCAAAGGGGGAGAGATATTGGCATCATGATGATAGGGGGAGCATGGTTGTTGCCATCAATGACAAAGGGAGAGATTGTTGGAAGATTGGTTGTTGTCATTGATGTCAACCCTAGTCATTGGTTTTGGACCGTAAGATTGATGAAGGTATTTGGAAATGAAGGACAATGCACATGCAAATACAACACCCATGGATGGATAGTATGCATCATGTTGTTTCTAGTGGTATGTGGCACGTCACGTGGATCCTCATGGTTGAGAAGAAATGAATTTTTGAAGATGACAAAGTGAATTGAAGAAGGAAGTACATGTAGGGCACAAAGATAATTAAAGAAAATAATTACAAAATAAGAAAGTGTCAGGTCGTCCCTAATGTTAAAAGGAAGTGACATAAATGGTATAAATAAATATCATTATACATTCATTTGATACACAAGTCAAATTTCAGAGGAAATCAGAAGTAAAGAAGGCCAGATTTCAAGGGAGGATGAAGTCTTTTGGTGATGTGTTCTAAGGTATGTTATTTTCAGGTCATCTTACCATTTTCACTATAACTATTTTTCTAGAATGATTCATATGGTGAAATTTCTATGGTATCGAAAAGACATATCAATTTACCTGTGGTAAAAATTTCAACTCTTGATTCTCTATAATTATGGATATACACTCTGTGGAATATAGGGTTTTTGACTAGTCCTGAAGCTAGTCAATAAACATGTGTTCTGGGTAAAACAACCATAAATTATTTATAGATAATCCAAATGTAGTGGAACCAATTTCATTGGAAATAGTACAACATATATTTTCTTTTGTGAGAGTTTCAGAATCTGATGTTAAATATTGAGCGTGGGGCATTCCGTACAAGTTCGCTCTCTTGAATAAACTAGAATTGAATAAAGTCTACCATTCTTTATATAACTTCTTTTTAGGGAGGATTCAAGGAGTGAAAGTTGGAGAAGTTTCAGAGAATGCATTGAGTAATATTATCTACAAGATCAGAGTATTCTAAGAATTGAATAATTTCAGAAATTGAAGAAGTCTCAGTAAGCATTATTAGGTTCTATGTGATGGTTGGTTGATGGTCATGATTTAATGTAAAGTTTTATTATCTTTCATATATTCTTGGGTGGAAGGAAGGGGAAATGATGGAGAGTTCAAATCTCTCTTGATATTGGAGGATTGTATCTTCCTCTTGGAGGTTTATCTCTCCCTTTACATTTGGAAGGTGTAGCTACCTTTGAAACTCATTACTTCCGTTGAACAATAACTATTGATTATTTCTCATATATTGTGAATGGTGTGTTGTGGTGTATTGGTGTAACTCTTATACTATTGTTTATTTCTCATTGGATATAATTGAATGACTTAAGTATAAGTTGAAAATGTTTGTAAAATGTACTTGATACTGATTCACCCCCCTCCCAGTATCAACACCTCAGCCATCCTAAAAGTGCTCCTTAAATGACTCCTAGTTGTCTCTTTATCCCCTATATTCCCATTTAATGTATGATTCCTTACTAAATCTGAGTTCATTTAAAATAAGATTCTTCTCCTAGTTAACTAATTGTAGCTAGACTCTAGATTCCTTTCTATGCATACACATTCTTTCATGTTTATTTCTTTTTTATTTAAAAAACCCCCTGTTATATTTTCTTGCACACATGTGCCTTGTATCAAATCTTTAAATATATTTCACCTTTTCTTTATTCTTAAATTGATTTACTTCATCCCCTCATTATTTAGTTTATAATTTAGTTTAATTCTCTTACCAAATTAGACTTAGGAATAAATTTTGAATAGGCTTAGACTTTCATTTGGGATGTAAAATTAATAATTTTAATCCTTAAATTAATTAACTAAATCCAACAATGTTTAAAGATTTTACAAGGTTTAATTATTCGCTCAAGGTTTTCTAGGCCACCTAGATTCATTGACTCAAGTGTTACTTTCACAACGTGCCCTTCAAGACGCACTCCGTGCTCCAAGGGTGCCACTCGCCTTTGAATGGTTTTGGTAGTTGTCCAACCCTTTGAGTCAACAATCCATTCAGGTGACCTTGTGATAGACTAAAGGATTTTAAAGAATAAGGACCCTGCCTTATTGTGTTCCCCTTAGAAATCTTCGTGAACGATTGTCTCAGTCTTCCCTCACGATATCGTGGACCTCTCAAACTAGGTAATCGTTAACCTATAGTTAAAGCCACAATGAGAGTGCTAGTAGGTTGTGACAAGTATGCTGCCACACCTCTTTCTCAATATCTAGTTTATGTGGATGACCCCTTTACTCCTTATATGAGTTATATTAGCAAGCATTCGTCAGTATGAATTCATTAACAAAACATTGTCAATGATCCATATACAACATCATAATATAATCGATCATATGTCACATATACATAAATGAAATACTCAAACCAATACAATCCACTCCCTGACTCAATCCGAAGTCCAAGGAGGTCCATTGATGCCATCGTCATCCATAATCTATCAAGTGCCCTGCACACTCACAGAAAACTCGTCAATAACATCTATATATATATATATATATATATATATATATATATATATATATATATATATATATAACNATATATATATATATATATATATATATATATATATATATATATATATATATATATATAACGTTTAATCACAACCATCAACATGATGATAAAATCCATCAGCGAAACAAGTAACCATATACTATAACTGGATCAATTGCACGCAAATATCCTCAAAGAATAAGTCGATGGCATGTGCTCACAAAAGCAAGATGTTACACAAATTTAGTTATATATGAAAATTGTAATGTCATTTAAATTATTAATTTAAAAGAAAAGTGTATTAAACAATATATAATTTATTGAATCTTAGGGTATGGTGGGCATAATTTATTGATATTCAGGTTGGCACATCACAGGTATTACATGTTTCAAAATTTAAAACTACAATTTAATGTGTTAAAATAATTTAAATTTAATTTTCAAATGTACAAATTTGAAATGTTTTATATGGAAATGTGGAGAAGAGAGCGCATGAGAGTCTGCTTGAAGTGAATGTGGAGAAGAGAGTGTGGGAGATTGAGATTGAGGAGGATGCATCCATACCTGAGAAGGATGTGTCTAATCATGATGATTCTTAAACGTATCCACATTGCACATTAGTGAGTTTTAATTTGTTTTTATGTTAAGCCTTTTATATATAAGTGTTCAAGCCTATTTTTGTTGAATATGCTTATTTTTTTTACTTTTTTCAAATTTTTGTTTGATCAACTTTTTAGTTTAGCCTTTCCTATTCATACAAGGGTTACTGAACTAGTGTCTATATAATTTTTCAACGCATTGATCAATTATTTTGAAATATATAGAACTCCTATATAATCTCATGGTCGTCTAAAATGGTACATTCAATCTTTTTTATGTTTATATCATGATACAAACCTAATTTTAAACTTCAGCATTTGATTATTTGGGAACATACTCTATCCTACATGAGAAAAGGGGAAGTTTCTAAATTTTCTCTGATTGCATTCCTTGCCTTCTTGTCCAAGAATAGCGTAATATGGATATTTGTGTTTTCTTCATACAAAGAAGTGAATTCTTTCTTGGGGTATTGTCAAACTCTTAACTAATTTCTTACTAACCAAAAAAACCAACATTTATATATTTACAAATAAGTTGTGTACGTGCATGATCTCACTTATGTTTAGATCATGATGAAGGAATATTTCAAAGAGCATTTGATTATATCTAATATTTAATCCATGTAGGTACGAAGTGATCTATTTTAAGGCGATGGCTTAGAGTCCAACATTTTGGAGTTAAATGTTTTAATTGCCTCTCAGTTTTTGTTATTAGCCTAAAATGGTTGTGAAACCTATGTATTTGGTGGTGTAACTATGCAAACTTTCATTATATATATATATATATATATACATTTGGAGCTCAAAATATCAATTTATTGTTTCGGGTGAAATCATGAAGATGGGTGTTTATTTTGTTTGTTTTATGAGAGAAAAAACTATATTTTCACAAGTTCTTCAACTTTCGGTATACAAAACTATTTTTTATTTATTTAGAATTTTACTTTACAGTAAAAAAAAACTTATGAAGAATTTTGTTAGCTTTCTACTGACAAATTTTCAAATTATTTTTATTGAGATTTGATATGTCAGTTTTGCAATTGTTTCACAGTATGTTCCATAAAAATGACAGGAATGATGATGAGTTATGTTTTCCCCCAACAATGTGTCTACTATTAAACTTTTTTTTTTTTACATGCTAAATATACTGCAACAATCTAAAGAGGCTCTATTTTCTTGTGACTATAATTTTGAAAAACAGATGAATATTATAATTTCTAGAATTTTTTGAAGTTGACCAAACTGAAACAATTGCATATTTTAAACACATGTTTCCCCCCACCTTGTATCTATCTTAATCTGTAATTAAAACTAAAATATAAAAATACCCTTTTGAAGAGAACAATTTAAGGATTATGAATATAATTTTTTCTAAATTTTCCACAGTGTATTTTTAGAGATATGGTTATTTAATTTCACTGAATCATAATGTCACTCAAAATATTATGGAGAATTTTTTTTATAAAATTAAATAAAATTAGATTAAAATTATGAAAATGAAAATAAATTATATCCATAGAAAGTAGATTCAATTTTGCAAATGTTGGTATCAATTTCGAATCTAAATTCTCACTATTTGCAAGAGTCCGCAACCTCCAAAGTTGAAGTAAGTTGGAGGGAATTATCAGGTTCTTGCAAACAATCCCATTCACAGGTTTTCGACCGAAAAGTATTTTTTTCATTCGAAATATATTTTACTAACGAAATCCGTAAAAAATAAACTGATTCCTAGTTTTTTCGGCGAACATTGGTTTTTCGGCCAAAAGATGGGCGAGATAATTTCTTCGGTCGGAAAAAATGAAGGGACACGTCGTTTCTTTTTAATTTGCACCAAAGCTTATAAATATTATTTCGGCTAAACCAATTTAACACAATTCACACTCTCGTTTCATGGTTTTTCATATGTGGAGCCCCTAAGCAAAACTTTGAATCATTTTTTTTTATTTTTTTAACAAGGTGGTTGATGTTTTGAATGTGAAAGAAAGTTATATATTGAATACATTGTTGAAAATAAAAATCTTGATATTATCTTTTAATATTTTTTGTTAGAATGAAGTTTTTTTTAGGCCATTCTGAAATGTTTTTTTTTTTTTAAACTTTTACAAATAACTACACTCATGGGAAACAAAAGTTTGCACAAGAGAAAATTTTATTGCACTCGAGATGAAACTCTCCATAACGAACAAAGGAAAGAACATTATTGGAGAAAGAAACAAGAACGTGAAAATATTGAAGAAAGAAACAATGATGATGTAAATAAATATTTTCAACAATAAGAATTCCAACTAGGTATATGCATGTACACAAATTGTCTATATTAAAAGTATATAATCATTTATTTAAATTATTGTTTAAAATATAATTGATTGTAATTTGGATTTGATGTTTTTCAAAAAACATAAATAGATTTGCCTCATAATGGCGATGAAATCGTTGAAACCGAAATTGAGGCAGAAGTTGAATCACCTATTGGTATGCACATAAATATCTAGATAATATAAGATGAACACTTTTATATATAGTTTAGTGAATTTAAGTTTGGGTTTTGTTTTTTAATATAAACTTTAAATTGAAATATGCAGAAGAATCTATCAACATTGATGGTGAAATATTGGAAAATGTTGATGCTGACAAATTTGTGAAGAAAGAAGTTAATTGTTATATAAGATATCATGTTACAAATATGTATAATACTTTTTTCAAAGATGAATCAATAATAATACAAGATCAACTTTTACTTTGTCTTTAAATCCCGTTTTTCCTCTTCAAAAACTTATTTCAAAAGCCCATTTATCAAAGTGTATGCGAATTTCCTTAAAGTAACTTGCGTATATACGTGGGTTACCTATTAGAAAACCACTTACATGTTAAGTTTGGCTCAAAAAAATATAATCATGATATTTCAAGCAAAGTTTATGGCTCTTTTCATTCTCTAAATTCCCAAAGCCCGTACATAACGACTCCAACCATCAAAATGGAGTATAAAAGAGAGCCTTGGGGTGGAGGAAAATCATGGTCAAGAAATGCATCCTTATGCTGGAATTTTTAAGATTGTCCTGCAAGCGCCATGTTTCCCTAGTGTGTGAGATTGTCCCCTCTTCCTGGAAACCCTCATCTCCAGGATTTACATTCTCCTTATCATGTCACGAAGAACACCTTTGTCTTCATTGGATTGCTAGAGTGCAGAGTGTTGGAGGCACTCCTATACATATTCAACCTTCAGTGGAGGAACTTGGATCCTAGTTATGGGATCTCTCACATCGGTTACAGGTTGTAAACAACCCCTTTTTTCGTTATCAATAAAATAACTCTTATTCTCATCCTATTCTTTGTGTTAATTTATGATTCAAATGATATTATGTGTATTTTATTTTGAATCTAATATTGAATCTGAATTGATTGCATTAATTTAGTTAGTGGATAACTACTTTCTTTTAGTTGCATAATTCTTTGTCTGCAGGACTTTTAGAGGGTTGTTGTTAATGAATTCCATAGAGAAAGACATCCTGTGGGATCTACTTCAAATGTAGGATTCTAGGTGCATCCTTCTTTCATTTTTTTGAAAGTTATATATTGAAGGTGGTTATTCCTAATTGATTGTATATTTAAAGTCTGAGATAAGTTTCCTTGGGTTCTGATCTATTTTGGTTCTGACCCAAAAACCACAGGAAACAAATTTTCTTAATATAATTGGTGACTCCACTCTGGACATTATCCCTTTTTGGGTCATTAAGGGTACTTTCTCTTTTGCATTTCTATTGAAACGTTTTTATTTCTTTAGGTTGTTTTCAACACTCTTTGACTCTATACAACCTTAATTGAGTATTCTAGTTCCCTTTCTCTCTTGTTGAGGGGATTTTTAAGGGTGTATGTGGGTTCCCTTCATATAATTCACATACATATGCAATTGGTGTACTACACAATCGCGTACATGTTCTAAATAAGGGTTTTTACTCTTCTCAGCCTGTTGGAAGTCATAGTGGTTATGCTCTGAGATCTTTGTAGATATTTTGTGAGTCTATAGAAGTCTTGTTTTGTTCCACAAATATGTTTATTTTTTTCAAGATTTCAAAAAAAACTTAAAGATTTTGGTTAACTTTTGAGTTTGTTCAAAGTTTTTTTATTTTATTTTATTTTATTTAATGGTTTCAGAAACATTATTTGGGTGTTTCTTACATTATTATTCCGGTTAATAAAGTGGCTCATTAGGTTCTTAGTCGTCTGCTTTTAATCTTTCTCCCCCTGTACCTTCTTGTTTTATTGTTTGATACAAAATTAAAGTATAATATAGTGTATGATTTTGAACGTCCTCCCTTTTCTTTTGTAATTATGTTTTGAAAAGAAAATTTCATCGTAGGCATATTTTCTTCTTGAATTTACTTTTTTTCTTAAAAAAAAAGAATATTTCGTTTCATTAGCCTTAATAAAAGAAAAGAAATCCAGTTTGCAAAGTTCTTTCACACTCTGTTCCATTGCCTTTCAAAAATCATCTTAGATTTGCATTGAAAAGTGGTTTAAGATATTTCATACAAAGAAAAGTGCATTGTTTTCATTTATGAAGAAAGCATAAAAGAAAGAATTTGTTTTCATTTGTTTTGAAGCATTGTTACACTCATTTTTCAGTGACTAAACTACATCGTACATTTTTCTTCTTAAGTGTTTATGTATTGTGTCCATCAAAAAACCATCTAGTTTCATTTGTACCCCTCTTGAGTAAATAACAACCCCATCAAATGAACACTAACTAAAAATTAATTAAACATTTTCGTTTTATAGGGTGAAGAGACTGGTCCATGCTAGGTCCTTGGTTTAGGTTGGAGAGTTAATTTCTACAAGATTAGAAAACAAACTTAGGAGTCTGAGAAAGGTAGCGCAAAATAAAACTATCATATAGGTGTGGTCGAGAAACTCCTCTCACACAGGATCCAAGAACAAGGTCACGTGAGGACGAGACAAGGAGATAATGCCTCTAAAGCTTAACCAAATGTTGTGGAAAGATTGCATTTCAGGGATTTATTAGTTCCCATACCTTCATGGGCGGTAGTCCTTTCAATGTTTCGAGATTTTTTACCCTACCCATACATTCCCTTGGACACTGAAAAAGAGTTGGTAACCAAAGTTTCTCTTCTTAGTGATCTCAGAGGTGGTTGCAGGGTGTTTCTCGTGGTACCTAGAGTATATTTTGTATCACACTTTTCAGTACTGCTGGAGGGTTCTCCATGAAGAATGGGTACTTTCACTTGATAAGGTTGGTCAATCGAGGTCGAGATAATAGCTTCTCACTCCTTCATTCATCAGTCCATGGGACTTAATCAACCCATTCCTTCATCTGAAAGGTCCTTAACTCACTTTGTTGGTATTGTGGTCTTAGGGCCAAATCCATCCGAGTCGATATATTGACAAGGTTGTGCGTGTATGTTGTTTCCATTTAGGAAGTTTCTAGTGGTGTTCTTAGCGATTGTATAATTGCTTAGGGAGGTGCGTAGGTGGTAACCTAGAGATAACAACTCAAAGTGGTTGATCATATACCCCGCCAATTAAGGAGAATTCAAGGTCTTACCCCTGAATAAGTTGAAGTGAATCCTCCTCCACCTTCTTTGAGGCATCGACTTGATCAATCTGACAATTTTGTACCAACTGGTCCTATTGAGACTTTGATGAAGAAACATGTAGAAATAAACGTTTCTGAGCCAAAGGTTGTAATGATAACTGATCTTGGCACTAAAGAATTCACCTCACCTTTAAACCCTCCATTAATTGGGCCTTACATTCTAGTTGTTATACAAGTTACACCTCCCAGGTTAGACTTCATTGATAGTATCCCTCTTCATTGGGTCACAATGGAAGGCACTCCAGAAGTGTCTAGTTCAGGAGTCATCGTAACTCCCACTTTGGAAATCGTTACCAGTGGGATATTTCCCCCTAATATGTCGAAGAAAATAACTGGTGTGATTCAATCCATCATTGCCACATCTATCAACAACTTTGCTCCACTGATTGTTGGTTCCATCCAACCTTATCATGTGGCCATGTCATTACCTTCAATAACCAATTCTTTCTCATTTGGTATGTTATCAATGGACATGCTAAATATGTTTAATGCATTTCAATTGAAGTCCCAAGTCTCTAATCTTGCTTTAGGTAATTCCTCGATTCCATACCAAGATGTTTCTTGGGGTAGGGGTCATATCCCTTCATCGTTCCCATCCACCAAGAGATAGGTGTTCTCGTATTTCATCCCTAACTGCTTTGGGGTTTGGGGTGTTTCTATGGGTAGAATATTCCAATATGCTAGCACGCCATCTACCTCAACCTCCTTCTCATTGTATGGTGGGTTTGGGAGTAATCCTTTTTCCACGTCTACAATGTCTGCAAGGGGAAACCGCTTCCAAGCTCAGTGGAATCCCATGCAAGGGTATTTCCCTTCACAAGGGATGTCATGAGGGGGAAACCCCTTTCCCGATCATTCGAATCCCATAGAGGGAGGTCTTCACTCGCAAGGAAGGTTTGCATGGGAAAACCCTGCTTTTCTCTTTGGGAATCATATATGTGGGATTTTTCTTCTGTTTTATGGGAAAAAAGGGTTTATCCAAGGCTTTGGCTCATCCGCAAACTCTTCCGAACAACCTAGTGCTAGTTTCAATCCAAGACCTTCTTTTCAGGCTGCTAATAAAACAATGTCGCAACCTAGGCTACCTTTTCTGGAAACTCTTCAATTTATACATCTATTGAAGTTGATGAATGACCCGATTCGTCATGACTCAAGGTGTCCTTTAGTCCCCACGAAAATAACTTCAGACATACAAAATTTCAAAGGAAAAAGTGGTGAAGACCTGCAGGATCACGTAAGAACGTTTCATTTGCGGTGCTTGTCTAATTCATTGAATAATGAATCGATTCGATTATGATTGTTCTAACACACCCTCACTAAGGTCGTTGGTAAGTGATATATAGAAATGGAAAAGTCTAAGTACAAAACATTTGGTGATCTAGCCATTGTTTCTCCTCAATCACTTCAAACTCATTAGAATTAATTTCTAGTTTGTTTAGTTTCGATTGCATGTATTATACTGGTTACTGTCTCATGAATAATCAAACCGATCTTTATGTTGCATAAATATCTATTTCCATGCCTACAAATATGAATAAGTTAATAATAATATAATGAGATATAACATCGGAAGAAAAAAATGACAGCTCTAGTTCAATCTACAATCTTTATGAATGAAATAAATCACAATAAATATAACGAAATTCCCTCCATAAGAAAGTAAACTACTATTTATAGAAATCAATTATTGATATAATTGATTTGATATCAAAGCCTAAATGCCTCCACGTGAGTTTGATGAGGTAGGAGGATTTTCCTTTGTTTATTTTTCATTAAATTTTTTCCATAATTTATATAGATTTTGTCCATATTTCACTTTTGTATGGGAAAGCCATAATGAGCAAATGTGTGGTCCTCAAACTAGATAAATGCTTGGTTATTTTATTAATGTTTTTATTTAACTTTGGAAATGTTTGATGGTTAAAAGATATATCTTTTGCTATTTTTTCAAATACATTTTGATATTTCCTTGTGGACATGGACATTGAAATACTTTAAATGTTGGTTTTATTTTAATATAGTGATTTCTCTAAAATCTTTATAACTTTAGTTAGGGGGGCAAAAGTACTCTTGTAGTTTCAATGATGCAATCCATCTTTTCTCTTCGGACATGCAAATCTTTGGACATGCAACCCATTATTTTTCTAAATTTCTTTGAGCTTTTGTAACTACCTTATTTCAACATATAAGATCCTATTCTATGTCCATCCCTTATTGTTGGCTTAAAATGAGAATATTAGGATGTTTTCTTTGGTAATTTCCTATAGTTACCTTATTGTATCCAACTATAATTGTATTTGTTTCCAGTTGACTTTGAACTTCCTTATGTAATCGTAAAAGTTTGATGGGTTTTCGTATAAAAAAAATTTCTTATCTTCTACACTTTCTTCATGTACTTCAAGAGAGTACTCAATGATCTCTATGGTCATTCCTTGTGTTGTGTTGATTTATAGTAATCCACTTTATTTTTCATGAATACAATCTTATCTTCATATTGATTTATATCCCTTTATTTATTTAGTTCTTTTTAAAGAGTATAATTTTCTATTATTAATTAGATGAAACCATACTTATCAATTTATTTTTCTTTGTATCCATCACATCTACTTTAGTTGCACATACCAATATGTTATCCAATTTTATTTATTTATTTATTTATGTCTCTGAGTTCCTTAACAATCTCCATCTTTTATTATATTATAACAATTATAAATTAGTGTCTCCCCTTGTTTGAAAATTGTTTAATTTATTTGGAGTGATTACTTTTTCAAAAATTATGTTTCTTTTTTTTATCTTTCTAAAAGATGTTTATGATTTGTTTAGAAATAATCAAATCATATACATCCTATTATCATCAATTTGTTTTAATTATCTCATTATTAATGTTCATGGTTTCATTTTGTGTGACTTTCAATTAGAATTGAGTTTTAGTATGATCTAAATCATTTTGATCTTGAACATCAATTTGATTTTGGTTAGTTTCTTTTTCTTGTCTTAATTTATTTGACTTATCT
>ML787269.1:81884-109401 GCA_009831015.1 Picea engelmannii
TATACTCAATAAGGGACAATTGAAATGTTTTACCAAAAATTATCTTGAATTATTTTATAAATATACATACAAAAATTGTGATTAAAATATTTAAAAAATATATCATTACTAAAAACTTATTAAGACACTATAATGAACATTAATATATACAATGAATTCAATTGAAAAATGCCGAAAAATGCCCTTTTACTCTTTTGTATTGCATTACTGGGCAATGGTGATAAATGGAACTTTTCAAATTTTAATATGAAGAGCAGCTCAAATCCATAAAAAATAAAAATAGCTGATGGTTATGCATATCATAATCACAGCAATAACAATCAATCAAAAACAAGAGAACACAGAATAAGATCTTGAAACATAGAAAATGGTATAACGTATTCATGATTTGGATTTTCTGATATTCAGATCGCACTCAAGCTGGTATATACAGAGTATCCCTTATCGATACAAGAATAAAAAGAATTTGTGATTCCGCATATCATCACAGAAGTAGTAACCACAAACCAAAGAACACAACAGAAGTTCTTGAAACATAGAAAATGGTGTAACGGTCTCATGATTTTGATTTTCAGACATTCAAACGGCATTCATTTGGTAGTGGGCTGTCCTGATAGTGTCGTCTACTCAACATTTCTTGAATTTTTTCCGCTTGCGAGTTTTACACCGTGTAGTGCTACCTGTGGACGATTCCATGCCACCATTCCGATTGTCATTCTTGACATAGAAAAAACCAGCAGACAGTGGCGGCCCAAGTCCATTAGTATGAGCGAAATCTCTGGTACTGAAGTTCTCCCGTAAACTGGGCTTAGTTATGGATTGAGATGCATTCTGCTTGAACACTGTGAAAACCATCATGCAGGTATTCATGGGTTTTGGAGGTTCATAGGTAAACAGACAGTGCCCGATCGAATCTAATATTGAAACAAAAAAAAACAGATTAGATATTGATAATTATGGTAAACATTAACACGCATTCGATCGATCGATTTCAAGGTAAAAGAAAGAAAGATAATGGTCATGATACGTATACCATCATCACGCTCGGTGGCTGTAACATCTGTAACTAGCCTGCACAACGTGCCAATTAATGCTGTTATTAAATAAAATGGAATCCGGTGCTGTATTTTCAGAAATTTGCTTGAGGATTATAGCATACCAGTGCAAATACTGGATCGAAGGATCGTCAGGATTAGGCTCCGTCATCACCTGGTTATTTGGATTTATGAAAAACATTTTCTCCACGGAATAAACAACTATGGTGAAATATATGACGAAATTATAGGAACTAAACCTACTTACCATTACAAATGTGGAGTTCTCAAAGATTTCTTGCGACGTGGGATCATTATCATCGTCATCGTGATCAAGAAATTCAGGTCCGCGGTGCACATCAGCGGGCGATACTACATCACCCAGGTTGATTTGCCTTAGGCCGTAGACCGGATAGAACTTCTTAAGAGGATGGAAATCGTCCAGAACGCCTCCGATAACTCTTGATGCCAGCAGCTGCTGCCTTATTTCCTCCATTCTTTGCTTAATGCGGGAAGGTCTCAATTGAGAGCAAGTGGAATGAAAGAATGGAAGCCACAGCTATTATTATAATTTAGTTCTGAATAGTCACAGCTATTATTATCCACGAGTATTCAGACGAACACTCGTCACCACTGTTGTTCAAGAAAATAGGATTTTATAATAAAAATTAATGGTTGTTTATCAAAATGGTATCAACCATTAATTTTAAATTCAAAATCAAATTAAAAATATTTATGGAATATAGAAGTTAGAATCTTATAAAATGCACTGCACTTAAACATTGACCTATATTTTACAACTTAGCATTCAAAATATTATAACTTCAGTTTTATTATAAATTTCTTATTAACATTGACTTCATTCCTTGTTGCTTTTACCAACCAACATTTTCAATCACTAATTATATGATTCTAAATATTAATATATATTGGCACATTACCATAAACCTCATAATCTTATAAACATTAATTAATAAATAAAAATTTAATAATATATAAAAATATATTATTAAATTTTTAACTCAATAAAAGTATGTTGATTTTGGAAAGCTTATTTTCGAACATAAAAATAAAATTTTAAAGAATCACAAATAATTATTTACCCTTTTAAGATTAGATAAACTAATTAAATTTTAATGAACTTTAATCATCATCGTCATATAAATTCAAATATTAATTTAATTAATAAATCTAAATTTAAATTAAATAAAATTTTAATAATATATAAAAATATATAAATTCAAATATTAATCTAACTAATAAGTCTAAATTTAATTTAAATATAAAAATGTAAATGTTAAAATTTTAATTACTTATTATAGGATTCAAAACGTTAAAATATTTACACAAATTCATTTGTCATATAATCTTTTAAATCCTAATTAATAAATTTAAATTTAATATAAATATAAAAATATATAATTTTAAATATTAAATTAATTAATAAGTATAAATATAATATAAATATAGAAATTTAAATGTTACAAAGAAGAAAAAAATTGGTATTATTATAAATAAATAAAATAATTCGGGAAACACCAAAAGGGAATGAGTTGGGTCGGCGACAGTGTGTTTTTTTTCCTCCCGCCAATTTTTTTCCTTCTAATTAATGTAAAACTAATTAATGTAAAACTTTGAGAAACTTTGAGCTACGTAAGGTTCTCATAACACTTTAAACTTATAAACAAATAAAATTTAACTAAGTGAAGGTTATAATAACACTTTAAACTTATAAATCAATGAGATTTAAAAAAACATTTTTTTTTTTTTATATATAAAATAAAAATTTAATTTTATTATATTGAAGATTAAGTTGTTTAATCTATTTTTTTTATTATGTTGAAGATTAAATTTTTTAATCTAATTTTTAGGTATAAGTTAATTAATATAAAAGTCAAGGCAAAACCAACGCTATATATGTTCATTTGGGTATGAGATTAAATTGCTATTAAGTTTTAGTATTTAAGTTTTATATATGGTTAAAGGTTAGGTGTTTTTAGATAAGTTACATAACTCTTTTTTGGTAGTTTCAGTAATGAGTAATGATTTGAGAGAGATAATCAATATCTAGAGGATATTAGTGATTCAATAAAATGGTTTTTTGGTTTTCTAGTATAATCTATTTTTTTTTTTAATTTGTTGAGAGGTTTTTTTCCTCTTGTTTCTAGGGTATAATCTAAAATTGTTTTTAATTCGTTAAAAATGCCCTGGTGGCATTGGCTAAAGGTCATGGTAAGATGTTATTTTAGGTTTTAGAAAAATATTTAAAAAACAAAAGAAAGAACTATGAGGAAAAGGTGATGGAGAGTGGCAGGAGTTTAATTATCCATTGAGCTCAAGGTGCTTTTAATAGGAGGAAAAGGTGGTCGGATTTTAATTGTTCAATTTACTTGAGACATCTCCATTGAATGCACCTCATTTAGTGGATGCATCATTCGCCCTCTCAAACCCTTTATGCAAATTATGAGCCTAACCATTTTGGTTACAACTAGATGGATCTTGCTTCCTTTGTGGTTGTTTTTGTCATTGCAATCCTCACCATCCAGGTTTACAATTGGATCGTTGTTGTTTGATCTAGGAATTTTTTTGTTGATGTTGTGAGCTTCACCATTGTAGTCTAAAATTGGATGCCACTTTATCTATCTATCTAATTTTTATCATTAGAACTTCTTGGCATTGTCCCTACTCATTGATGTTGTGGGTGTGCTTTGGAATGATTTTTTCACTTGCTGATGTGTGGGAGGTGTTAGGATATTTAGATACTTAGAAGCTAGTTAAGATCAACTTGTTTTAATGTGTATTTCTAGGTTATAGTGTGGTTATTAGTGTGTTTCTTTAGTATGCATTATAATGCATATGTAATATGATGGTCACGATATATTCCCGACATAGAGTGATCCAAAAACTCATATTCTCCTTGATCTTAACGGGTACATTGATATGTTGATTAACACCTTATTGGTCCATGATCTCTATTTAAAGAGCATGGAGGGTCATTTGTCAATGATCGATTGTAAGAAACTCTCTTGTAATATTTTTCTTTTGCATTGATAAATTCCCTCAAGTGGCCATGCTAGATGGGGCCATGGATTTTTTTCCACATGGGTTTTTCCATGTAAAAACTTCGGTGTGTTGATCTCTGATCTAGTTGTGTGAATAACTATGTTGGAATACCTGTATTGTTGAACATGGTATGAGAGAACATTTGAATACATGCTCCCATTGCAGATTGATATCTGGAAGTTGTGTTGTCGCATCTCTAGTTTCTTCTATTTTTCGTACATTTTTGGGCTAAGAGGATTGATCCATTTCATCAAGAGCGCTTCTTTCAACTAGAAAATCTTTTCATTTCACTTGAAAAGATTTTTGTTTTCCAAGGATATGGCCATTTCAGTTAGATCTGGAGGTATAAAGCGTGAATAAACCATATTTTTTTCACAGAGATAATATTTCCATTTTATGTTTTTGTTTATGGATTCCTACTATTTTCGGTATGTGTATTCTTTTTCTGCTTCACTCTTTGCCATCTCGGAAAATCATAAACAAAGAAGAAAGTGTTTTTTCATCTTTGTATGCTCTTTTCCGTGTTCTTTGTGTGATTTGGAAAAATCAGAAACATAGAGAAACCTTGCACTTTTTGGGTCATCTATATGAGATCTAACCTTTTGTTGGTGTCAAGAAGAGAATTTTTTTTTTTTTTTATGTGTGAACATATGGAAATATTTATTTTTTAGCATACACCTTGAGGCGTAGCTCCACAAAAACAACACAAACAACAACACCCTCCATCCTTCTTAATATTATAATGTGTTTTGCACTATTTCACTTGGTTGAAAGTTGTCTTACTTAGTAAGAGGTCTTGAGTTCAAGTCTCTTTTTTGTTACATTTTTTAAAAGTTCATGCATTCATTGTAAAGTGTATTTCACTTAAATTGTATAAGTGAATCACTATAAGTAGCTTTAATATTAAGCTTTTAGTTACGTTTTAGCATGCAACTTTAATTTACAAAATAACTGTAATGTAAAAGTTCTTCCCACTTATTCTATAAAAGTGGGTCACTTCATAAACAACTTATTCGTAAAAGTGAGCTTATAAGAAAGTTAGTGAAGGAGGGGCATCACCACATGGACCAACCTCTACTTTTTCAAAAGGGCATAACTTTCACATTTGAAGCTCGTTTTTAGTGATGTTTTTTTTTAAACAACTCATTTTTTCGTGATCCTTCCATTCAGACCATCAACTTCATATTTTAAATTCACATTCTTTTCATATTTAATATGGCATATCCTAGTGATATTTTTCTTACTAGTACCAACTACTTCTCATGGAAATCCCATATGGAGGATGTACTAAGAAGTAAAGGTTTGTACCATATTACCTTGGGAAAAGAATAACCCCCCACTAATGACAACAATAAATCCAAATGGGATAATAAGATTGACGAAGCACATGGACTAATCAAAATTTCCATATCTCTTGATTTAAGGTTTGACCTTCAAGGAATTGATGGCCAAGATAAAGCTTGGGAAAATATTGAAGTTTTGTTTGGTAAACAAAATATTATTCAATCCCACAAAATTGAAAATTAGTTAATGACTTTAAGTTATAATGATTTTCCTTCCATTGAAGATTATTTATCTATTTTTAAAACTCTTAGAATTTTATGTGAAGATTGTAAAATAGTTGTGAAGGATGTTTGATGCATATTTGTGTTATTCTTGCTAAGATTGAGAGTGCATTTTTTGTGTTTATATCTACCTTTAATTCCATCAGAGAATCTCTAGGGAGTGCTTACCAAACTCTCACTCTTGATTCATTTTGTGATTCTATGATTCGAGAGAAAGATAATATTGTGCAACTTGGATTGATTAGCACTATAGGTACATCGAACAAAGCCTTAGTGACCTAATAGAAAGATAAATCCTAGAATCCCAAGAAACAACGTCCTTGCCACAACAACAAGAAAAACAAGGGTACCAAACCCTCTCAACCAACTTCTTCCCCTAATGGTGACAAATGAGAAAAATACAAAAGTAAGAAGACTCATAGACATTGCAACATTTGTGGGAAACATGGTGTTGTGGATTCTAAATGTTTTAAACATATGGAATCCTTAAAATCATAAATAGAGAAGCAAAACATTAGTATTGATTCTTCTTCTTCTACCTCTTCTTCTCATGGACATGCACTTTTTTCTTATGGTTTCTACTTCCATGCAACTTATAATTCTTCTTCTGATGAGTGGATTATTGATTATGGAGCATATTATCATATGGCTAAGGATAAAGGCATATTTTCCACTCTAAATGAATGCAACACCAAACAAATATTTGTTGGTCATGGTAGATATCTTAGTGTTGTAGGGTCTAGAACATTTCAGGTAGATATTGTCCATTTTAATGACATGTTATGTGTTCCAATTTCCTACAATATTCTTTCAGTGTATTAGATCACACATTCAGGTGAAGGTTAAAATGTAAAGTTTTCACCTCACCAAGTTGTAATCAAGCATTTAAAAGATCACGAGCATGTCCTAGAAACTATAATTATTTATGATATTACCGTGTTGTACAAGTTTGACAACTTTGGGTCGTCATTTTTTCCATCAATTTTTGTTGCTCATAGCAATGAATTGAACGAACTTTGGCATGAGCGGTTTGGTCATCTAAACTATCGCTCATTGTAAAAAATGTGTAATCAACATATGGTGACTATTCTTCCTATCATTTATTGTAGATCTGGTGTTTTGTTGGTTCTGTTCTTGGCAAATATCATCGGGATATTTTTGAAAAATTTGCCTCTTGGCACACCTAGACCCCTATGTATCTTGTTCAAAGTGATTTGTGCGGTCCTCTTTCTTATCCTTCTTTCTCTGGGTGCAATTATTTCTTAACCTTCATTGATGACTTTTTGGAACACACTTGGGTTTACTTCATAAAACTTAAGAGTGAAGTTTTTGACAAGTTTTTCACCTATAAGGCCCTCATAGAAAAACAATCTAGACATCAAATTCAAAGGTTAAGAACAAATAATGGAGGTGAATATGTGTACAACAAATTTACAAGTTATTGCACTACACAGGGCATTCAAATGAAACATATTGTTCCACATACACTATAGCAAAATGGTGTTGTTGAAGGAAAAAATTGCACCTTAAAGGAAATGACTAGTTGTATGATCCAATCTAAATGATTAAATATTCAGTATTGGTGAGAAGCCATCAATTGTGCAAATTACATAGTAAATCACACAAAATATAACACTGAAATAATCATGGACTAAAATTAATCCAAATGTAAGCCACTTCATTGTATTTGGTAGTGTAGCATGGGATCCCATTCGAGATGAGAAAAGGAAAGCATTGCAACCTAAAAGTGAGGAGTGCATTTTTGTTGGATATTGTGGAGATGTCAAAGGTTATAAAATTGTTCAACCTCTTTCCAATGAAATTATTATTATAAGAGATGTTCAATTTGATGAAAATATCTTGGACTGCAAGCCTAATTCAATGTTTGTTCCATGTTTTCCCTATGATCCATCTTCGACGATTGTGCCATTTTCTATTCCTATTCTAGTTTCTTCTTCTTCATATGATGAAAATGAGGATAAAAATACACCTTTGCCTACTCACCTTTCTCTACATGAGTCCAATGAACTCAAACCTGCACCAACACCATCACTTCCTAGATGGGTCTACTCAACATGAGAAATAACTGGAGATATTTGTGGTGCTCCCATAGATTAGCTTCATAAACATTCATAGTTCCAACAAACCTCTTGTCTTTTGGCTCAAGTTTCATATACTCATGATCCATAAACGTTTGCAGAAGATTAAGGTCATCCAGATTGGGATATGAAAATGAATGAATGATATTGTTCCTTAATGGCGAACAATACTAGGGATCTTGTTCCTCTTCCAAAAGAAATAAATATTTTCAAATGTAAATGGGTGTATAAAACTAACTATGCATCAGATGGAAGTGGTGAAAGACACAAGGCCCGACTAGTTTCCAAAGGATTGTCTATAGTTGAAGGAACATAATTTAATAAAAACTTTGCTCCTATAGCCAAAATGAATTCCATCCTCCTTTTTACATCCCTTGCTTCCTCACATAAATGGGAGGTCCATCGGATGGATGTTACATCTGCCTTCTTGCATGGGGATTTGCATGAAGAAATATACATGGAAAAACCTCCTTGTTATGTCCATAATGACTCCAACCTTGTTTGTCTCCCAATAAATCTCTTTATGGTCTTAAGCAAGTTCCTTGAGTTGGGTATGGAAAAATGGACAAATTTCTTATGGACACTAGATTTTCTAGATGCTATTATGAGTGTAATGTCTATACCAAGAAAGTAGGAAGTCATATCATAATTCTTGTTCTTTATTTGATGACCTTATCCTCATTGGTAGTGACCCTAAAATTTTAACCCATGTGAAAACCAACCTTAGAAAGAAAATTGAAATGACACACTTAGGCTATTTGCATTATTTCCTTATCCTGCAAGTATTGCAAACCAAGGATGAAAAATTTTCTTTCGTAGTCTAAGTATGGTTTGTACCTTCTTAATTGCTTTGACATGGAAGATTGTAAACAAACCCCTTATCCCTTCCAGTCTGGAGTCAAACTTACTTCCACCTGTACTACTCCTAAAGTCAATGCCACTTTGTACCATCAATTAGCTGGTAGCCTCTTATTTGAATCATACCCAACCTGATATTTCCTTTGTTGTTGGTCTTGTTTCCTGGTATATGAAAAAAAATGATGAAATCCATTGGAAAGAAGCAAAAAGGATACTTTGTTCTATCTAGGATATAGTTCAGTTTGGGATATAGTTTAGTTTAGGATACATTACAGTTCAAAGGGGACTCACTTGTTGGTTGGTTTCACTGATTTTGATTGGGTCGACGACCATAATGATAGAAATTGTGTTGTAGGTTATGTTTTCATCCTTGGTTCTAGATATGTCACTTGGGATTGTAAGAAACAATAGGTTATTTCTCTTTCTTGAGTAGAAGTAGAGTACTGAGCAACGAATAATGCAAGTCAAGAATCATTGTGAATTTTGCATATCCTTTCATAGTTTGGATTCTAGTAGCAACATTCGACCACCCTTTGGTGTGACTATCATAGTGCCATCAATCCCACCAAATACCTAGTTCAACATTATTTCAACAAACACATCGATTTCCACATGCATTTCATCAGAACTATCATTCACGATCGAGTTATTGAAGTGTTATTCTTCCCTATAGAAGATCAAGTTTCTATCATTTTCATGTGAATTGTCTTACATAAGCGATGTTTTCCAAACATTGATCTATGTTAGGAGTTCAATGAGTTGTCACTAAGAGGAGATAGGTTCTAATGCCTCCTTCCTTATCCTATTGTGTTTCCATTGTACATCATTCAATCCTATCTCGTGTTGTTCTTAAGGGGGGATGTTACATATTTATAAACTTAGGAGTTATTTAAGATCAACTTGGACTAATGTGTTATTAGGTTCATATGCATTTCTTAGTGTGTTTCTTTAGTATGCATTAGAATACATTTTAAATACAATGGTCACAATATGTTCTTGACATAGAGTGATCTGACAGTTCATATTCTCTTTGATTTTAATGGAGACAATTATCTATGGCTTAACACCTGATTGGTCCATGATATCTATTTAAAGAGAATAGAGGTTCATTTTTTGATAATATATTGTGAGAAACACTCTTGTAATATTTTTTTATTTTTCATTAATAAATTTCCTCAAGCGGCCATGTTACCTGGTTTCATGGATGTTTCCGCATAGGGGTTTTACCACATAAAAACATGAGTCTGTTGATATTTGATCTAGTTGTGTGAGTGGTTATCGAAGGCATTCATCCTCAGTTGGAATACCTGTTTTTTCGCATAGGAGGGTGGCGTGTTGTTGGAGTTGACAATTTGTAGGTTGTTATTCCCTCCTTCATATTGTTGCATTAACATTCCATTGCTTGGGTTTTAGTTCGTTGGTATAAGCATTTACATGGGTTACTTGGTCTTTAAAATTGAGGATAGAAGACTCTACCTATTCTTGTTGGTGTTTCCTATGTATTATGTGGGATATACTATATGTTATTGGCATTATCCTTTCTATTGTGTGTAATTTGTAATAAGGGTGTACAAAATACACTAATTTAATGGTTGTGTGCTAAGAAGATATGATCATCGATTTTATAGCTACAAACAATAACTCAAATACATATTGAACATTATCAAATATATTGTATTCATGAAGTAAAAAAACTCAAAGAATCAAAGAAAAATGTTTGCATGAACAAGAAATTTACAAAGAATGAAATAATTTTATTACCAAATAAATAAGTTCAAAATAATACTTGTGAAGTGTCACTAATGAAGACGATGGGATCCAAATCCCTTCCTTGGGATGGGTCCCTAGATTCCTTGGTGTGTGTAAACAATCCCCTCCTTGAAGTATGAGAAAGGTAACTATATAAGAAACTCTCTCAAGGGGAAGTGGTCCTCAACAATCTAGTGAAATTTCAATAGCATAACCTTATTATGAAAATGGATGGATCATGGTCCTCGAGGTGTAGGATAGTCAGTGATGGAGTGTGTTGTTAAGGCACATTGTGATGTTAAAGTCACCGGTTCGAAACCTGTGGGGACAAAAAATCCAACAATGTTAAGGGTTGGTGTGGCTCAGGCCAGGTGCGATCCCTGGGTGATTTTAACATCTTAGATGCCCCTGATTCATGTTTTCTTAGCCACATCCTATTCCCATAGGTCACGAAAAAACTAGCAAACAAAAAAAAAAAAATGGATGGATCAACGTAGTAACCTCAAGGATTTATTTTTAGGGAAAATAGTGGTTAAAACCCTTTGACATGGTATTCAAATAGTTATTAAATATGAACAAATCAATTCTAAGAATAGAAATTAGTGATAAGAATGGTCCACATATAAATAACTTCCCACTTTAGCAAATATGTCCCAGAAATAATCAAAATTGGGTTTTTTGGTGGAATAATGTAGCTTTTCAGGGTATACCTACATTGTCTGAGTGCACTTATTGGGGGTAATATCTATGCTAGTCCTTTCTATTCAAAATAAGGGTTTGAATATGCAATTTTCCCTAATTTAGAGGTCATATGGTGGTGGAAAGGGGCTAAAATGGAGGTTAAGTATGCCAATAGTGATATATTTTAATAAGACTACTCAAAGTGTTGCAAGTGAGCATTTTTATTGTGATAACAAACTTTCCCTAATGACTAAGGTTGGGAGAAAATAATATGATTGAAATAAATCACATTTTATTTATTTAAGTATAGGGAGGACTAGGGAGAGAGAGGAGTGTCCAAGAAAGGAGGACCTCTCCTAGAAGGGCAATGGAGAACCAGTTGTCAACAACATGTAAAAAATGTGATATGTGAAAAAGATCTCAATAGGGAAAAGGATTATCCCTACCTTGAGGAACCCACAAATGAGAAATATGAGCCCAAAGTACACTATCCTCTAAACCAAACTGCTATAATACAAGTGTTGAAGTTGATAGGGGAATCACCTCTATATTCAAAGGATTAAAGGGTCATTCAAAACTAACACGTGGTAGAAAGTACATGATGAGTGAAAAATATTGAAACCAAGGGATAATGAGAAGGCAACGAGAAAGGGAAACATGAATTATCTTATTCAAATCATAAACGAAATGTTGATCTAGCAGTGTCTGGAAACATTTTTAGTATCCATTTTTTTATAGTAAAAACTCGAAACATCTTTTTATTACTAAATTTACATTTATATAAGTTATTATAAAATTATAAATATACTACCAACTCAAGCTCGAAATATACCAATCTATTTGTCTTGAAAGTTACAAATCCATTGCAATAATCCAAAATTATTCAAGTGATCCCAAGTTCACTATGGAATGCGTTTTTTTCTCTTTTTAAATTAATTTATTTGAATACTAATTAATTAAATAATTGAAAATAGGAATGATGTCTATGTTCATTATGGATAAATGTTAGGTGTTTTTAGATACTAATTGTTATATGGCCCATGTAACTTTAGGAATAAAGGTGTGAAAAGGCTTGGGGACAAATAGGGAATATGGGCTTAGGATTTAAATTTATTTGAGGCATAAGGCAGTCTGTATACCACTAGGATGAAGTTGTATGGTTTGTGGGGCCCTCAGGAAGAGGTATGGGAATATGGATCTTAAGGATCAGGTCTGGAGGAGGTTAAGGGTAGTTTATAGGTGGGGGCCTAGAGGTAGATGGAGATAGATTCAAAGTGGAGGTAGGTTCCTAGGAAAATAGGGCGATAACAATCAAGAAGAGGTAGGTTAAAAAGGGTATATATGTCCCCCTCTAATAATTTTCACCTATGCCCCTCTCCCTCACTCTTCCTCTCTCTCTCTCTCTCTTCCCCACTATCCCCACCCTTATTTCCCTCTCTCTATACCTCCTCACTCTTTTTGTTTCTCTCTCTCTTTCTCTCTCTATCACCTCACCCTCTCTCCCCCTTGTTGGATTACTGAGAAGGGGGGTGAATCAATGATAGAGTAATTTAACCCTTTTTAACCATATAATCCAAGTGTTATATCAATGTAGAATTATCATCGAATAATTGCAGACTAAATAAGCAATGAAGAAATGAAAAATCATACACATACACAATACACCATTATTTTACGTGGAAACCCAAAGCGGGAGAAAACCACATAATGTTTTTTCTTATATGTCTTGAAGAATTACATTCATGGGAGGCACCAACTTCCTTTTTTTTTCAACTGCAACTGGAAGAAGGCCCCAACCCCCTTGTTTCTCAGGCTACAAACTGAAGGAAGCTCCAAATCCCCTATTCTTTGGCTACAACCATAAGAAGACTACAACCCCCTATGTTCTTCGGCTATAGTCGAAAGGTGGCTACAACCACCTACCCTTGCCCCCTCCAACTGCCCTGAAGTAAAAGTAGAATGATGGAACCACTGTAACACTATCACTGTGAGATGTATCGATGTAAACTTGTACCAATAAATCTGAACCATGCATCAACCTATACCTCAATTTGTAATCAACCTATACCATAAATAAGTGCATCAACCATGCACCAACCTGTACCAAACAACTTGTAATCAACCTGTAGCATAAACAAGTGAATCCAACCATGTACCAAGTATGTACCAATCATGTCTCAACTACTCATCAACTATGACTCATCAATATGTACCAACATCATCAACTATACACCTCATGTATTTGCCAACTCATCAACTACTTGTCTCAACCATGTACCCAACATGTACCTCAACCAAAAGCCATCGTCAATATCATCATCCAAATATGATTTGTAACTCTATAATATACTTGGTGTATATCATCACATACCTTCAAACCTTCCTTAACTTTAACAACAAGAGACTAGCATTTTCATCAAAATTTTCTTTAGTCTCACATGACTAGTTTTGCATTAGTCAACAACCCTAACTTGAAATAATCATAATTGTGTAGATGTAATGAATAAATATATTAAAATGATACACAATGTTCTTCAGTGTGTTTTATGCAATTCCTCTAGGTGTCACTACCTGGAACCTCTCAGAAAAGAAGTTATAGCAAAAATGACATACTTTACTGAATTCTGGATTATTCTAAAGAGAGACCTTGTAGAGAGTGCCCCACACGAAATATTTTTTGAATGGATATGAAAATGTCACAAAAAATAATTCAGCCAGTAATCTAACCAACACATTTGGTCTTATTGGATTTGGATCTGTTATGAAGACGTTATGAATTTTTTACCCGAAACACTTGTTTTAGACTAGTTTGAGGACTAGCTACAAACCCTATTTTCCATGGAGTGTAACTCCAAAAATACAATGAACCACAAGCTGAATTTTTTACCACATACACTTGGATATGTTTCCTCAATGGAATAAATTTTTTAAGGTCTGAATCATTCTAGAAAAAATTTATTTTGAAAATGGTGAGATGACCTGTAAATAACATACCTTAGAAAGCATCATCAAAAGAATTTATCCTCCCTTGAATTACGACCTTCTTTTCTTCACCTTCCCTCTAAAATTCAACTTATATATCCTTTGGTTATCTCAGTCACCTATAGATATTCAATATTCTCAATTGCGATGTAAAATGAGAGAGACTTTCCTCTTATTTATACTCTCCAAGTACCTTCCTTAACAACATCTTCTAGGTCACTTTGCCCACTTTCCTTATTTTAGGGTTAACCCACTTCTAATTTCTCCATTAAATTTATTATTTAAATAATTTATTTTGTATTCACTTTGAATTATAGTACACTCATCACTTCACTTTATTATTTACCTTCTAAAATCTCTTAAAGCACTTTGACTACTTTGACCTTTTGGGGCTTTTAGATGACATATGAGGGTCCTCCAACTTCGTAAGTCCATAACTCTCAAATCATGAGGAGTTATGTGACGTTCCACATACCACCAGAAATGGCATGACATGTAATATCCATATAGAATAGTATCACCTGAAAATATATAAAAACTCATACCGTTATCCATCAAACAAACTTGGGTCCATTACCCAAACTTGGGTTCTCCAACTCCTCATGGTCATAACTCTCTAACTGTGAGGATTTATGTGAGGTTCCACATACCACCGGAAATGGAATGAAAATCATTATCCATATATGATATTTTCGCTGACAAATTTACTGACCTTCATCTCATTATTCCACAAATAAACATGGGTTCTCTAACCATACTTATAGGATAACTCAATCCACAAAGCGTCTTCCCATGAGGGATTTCACCATAAAGGGACCACTTTAGAGTTAATCCACTTGTACTTATTATCAACCATGACAATTAAATAATGAGTCATCTTTACCTAAAAAAAATTTGGTTCCATTACCCAAACCTTTGTGCCATTAGGATTTCTTCAAGGGTTGACATCAATGACAACCAACCTTAATCAACAATATTCCCCTTTGGAATTGATGGAAACACTCTAATAAAATACTAAAATCATTTCATGCAATAATGAAGTCATATCAATCATGCTCCCCCTGGAACCATGCCTCTGTCCTCTGCATCTCTGTGACCATTTCCCCCCCTGGAATCATGCCTCTATCCTCTGCATATGATAAATCTCTCCCCCATTTGTCATCAATGGCAAAGGTATATTTCCATCTAGGGATGCTCCCCCTAACTCAACTATCCCTTTTATGGTGCTTCCTCATGTACATATAAGACATATAATATAAGCATCATTTTGGAGTCGAAATAACTCCGAGTCTCTGGCGAAGATACTGAAGGGATTCCTGTGGAAGTGGCTTTGTAAAGATGTATGCCACTTGTTCTTTTGTGCCCACATACTCAACTCTGATGTTATTTTCTGCAACCTGTTCCCGTAGAAAGTGATACTTGATTGGAATGTGATTCGTCTTGGAGTGCATCACCGGGTTCTTTGAGATACTGATGGCGCTTGTATTATCACAATAGATTGGAATGGGATAATCATACTCAACATGTATATCTGTCAGAGTTTGTTTCATCCAAAGAACCTGTATATAGAATGTTGTTGCTGCAATATACTCTACCTCAGCTGTAGATAGAGATATTGATGATTGTTTCTTTCTTAGCCATGATACTAAACACTCACCGAAGTAGAACATTGCTCCCATGGTTCTTCTTCAGTCATCAATACAACTTGCCCAATCTTCATTTATGTAGGAAATAAGAGATATATCCTTTCCTTTTGGATACCATAATCCAAACTGTTTTGTTCCTTTGAGATATCTAAAAATCCTCTTCACTGCTAACACATGTGATTCCTCTGGTGCTTCTCAAAATCGTGCCACCTGTCCAACTGCCTGCATTACATATGGTATGGATGTTGTCACATATATTAGGCTACCAGTCATTGATCTGTATCTCCTTTGATCTGTATTCTTTGAATCATCATCCTTGCATAACATGCAACTGGTTTTCATGGGAGTGATAACTAGTTTTCAATCTTCCATTCCAAAGCTCTTTAGAATTTCTTTGATATACTTGGTTTGAGAAATAAAAATTCATTGGTTTCTTTGACGCATCTGAAGTCCCAAAAAGAAGGATAGTTCTCCAAGTAAAGACATTTCAAATTAATTCTGCATATCCTTTGAAAATTTCTTTCTTAACATGTCATCATCACTACCAAAAATAATATCATCAACATAAACTTCAATTAATAAAACATTACCTTGACTTACCTTGATGTAGAGGCTGATATCTACACTTCCTTTTCTGAACCCTTCCTGTTGTATATATTTATCCAGTCTAGAGTACCATGCTCTAGGATCCTATTTTAGACCATACACAACCTTCTTTAATTTGCACACATAGTCTGCATTCTCTGGCAACTGAAATCCTTCTGGTTGTTCAATGTAGACTTCTTCTTCAAGTTCCACATTTAGAAAAGATGATTTTACGTCCATCTGATACACTTTAATATTTTTGGAGCATGCATAATATAAAAGAAATCAGATTGCTTCCATTCTGGAAACTGGGGCAAATGTCTCTTCAAAGTCGATTCCTTCAACCTGTGCATATCCTTTACATACCAATATAGATTTGTTCCTTGTAACCTATCCATCTTCATTCAATTTATTCATGTATACTCACTTTGTGCCGATCACATTCTTATCCTTTTGTCTTGGAACCAATTCCCAAGTGTCATTTTTCTCTATTTGATCGAATTATTCATCCATGGCATTGTTCCAAAATTCATCCTTACTAGCATCTTTAAAATAGGTTGGTTCAATCATAGATTTGAGTTCTAGGTGTGTTTGGTCTGGTGAACGAATTCTTCTTCTAGTCTCAACTCCTGCATCTTTGTTTCTGATAATCTGATCTGAAGGATGAATCTTTTGTACTCGTCTACTAGGTGTCTTTGGAGGCACTTGATGAACTTTCTCTTTTGCCTCTATTGGATTCTCTTCATATTCCTCTTCTACTTCCTTTTCATCTTCTGCTTCTTCTTCGAAAAGTTGTTCCATTGATTCATTTTCTTCTTCCTTTGATTTTGGTGTGACTGTTTCATCAATTGTTACATTGATGCTTTCTACTACTTTATTCAATATCATATTGTAACAATTATATCATTTCCTTGTACTTGAGAAATCAACAAGTACTCCTTTTTCCACACAAGAGTCAAACTTTACCATTTTTCCATCTTCTCTTTTGATGTACCATTTGCTTCCAAAAACTATTAAGTGCTTCACATTTGTTGGTATTCATTTCCATAGCTCGTAGCTAGTTTTGTCAGTGTTGTTTATAAGAATCACTATGTTTTGAATGTGAACTGTTGTATGCACTTCTTGTGTCCAAAATATATATGTCAATTTGGAATCCATTAGCATTGTTTGAGCCATTTCCTATACTGTCTCGTTCTTTCTTTCAACAACTCCATTCTGTCGAGGTTCCCTAGCAACGAAGAATTGCCTTTTTATTCCATGAATGTTGCAATAGTCCATAAATTCCTTTGAATTTAACTCTCCTCCATTATCATATCTCAAGCATTTGATTTTTGAATCCATTTCATTTTCAACTATTTCGTTGTAGATATTGAAGTTTTCAAAATCTTTTGACTTATTCTTGAGAAATAAAACTATGGTCATTCTTGTATAATCATCAACTAATAACATAAAATGTTTCTCACCTTTTAAGCCCTTTGTTGTAGTTGGTCCAAATAGATCAGTATGAACAATTTCTAGTGGTATTGTCGTTGAATATTCCTTTGATTTGAACTTGGTCTTTGTTTGATTTCCTTCTTGGCAATGCTTGCATAAAGTGTTGGTTGGTTTCATGATTTGGGACATTTCTCTCACTGCTTGTCTTTTGCTGAATTTGAAGTTACTTTCGATTCACAAAAGTGTGAGATAAGAAAAGAAGGTTCAGGAAAATTGATTTGGGGCATTTCTCTCACTGCTTGTCTTTTGCTGAATTTGACAAGGTTATCAAAATGTTTGTGACCCATTCTTCTATTCCATATCCAACTTTCATCTTCCTTTCCTAGATAACACTTTTCATTTCCAATTTCACTTAACACATATATGTTGCTTGAAGTTCTTGTAGCTGTAGCAATCAATTTTCCTGAACCTTATTTTCTTATCTCACACTTTTGTGAATTGAAAGTAACTTTATGACCTTGGTCACACATTTGACTCACACTTAAAATATTATGTTTCATATCTTCTACTAGTAGAAAATTTGTTACCTTTGTATTCTTGTTCCCAATCATGACTATGCATTTTCCAATGATTTTGGCTGAATCATCATTTCCGAAGGAGACTGATCCATCTCTTTCCTTTCTTAATATAAGAAACTTGTCTCTATCACCTGTCATATGTTTTGAACTCCCACTGTCAACATACCAACCACGTTTCTTCTGCTTAGCTTGTAGAGCGAGTGTGCATTCTTCATTGGTATACTGATTGTGCTTTCTTATCCATGTCCTTTTCTGAGGTTCCTGTCTCTGAGTGTTGCTATTTTTTGGAGGTTCTCTAGGAGGGATTGTTATTCTACAATCTTTGGCCATGTGTCCAAAATTGTTACATTTGTAACATTCCACTTCAGTTCTCAAAGATTCAAACCTATTGTAACGTATTCTCTGTGTTTCACTAGGCCTTCTTGGATAACCCCTTTGTGTATGACTTTCAAAGTTTTTTGTGTTCCTGTTGTTAGCTCTGCAATTCAAAACTTTATGTCCAAAATTATTACATGCATAACATAAACCAAAAAAGATAGTTTTATACCTTGGAGTTGAATATATTCTGAAAGGAGTTACTCTTATAAACTCTTCTTCCTTAGGCCTATTTGTTGGTTGTTGATTCTGAAATATGAATCTTCTCGGTGGAGGAGTGTCCCTATAATCTTCCTTATAGATCTTCCTACACCCCTTGATTTTTTCTGCATATCTTTTTGGATTTCAAACAAAGAAATACTACTTTTAAGAAATTGTTATCAATCTGAAATTCTACTAACTCATCCCTCAAAGTTTGTAACATTTCATGAGATAAAAGGTTTGCCACATACCCTGTCATCTTGGATCACCATCAATGTTCTGAAATTTGGATTCTTTAGTAGTGAATTCACTCTGAACTTTTTGAATCTTGGGATCTTGAAGAATGGAGTCGCAAGGTGAATGGTACAACCTTCCTGTGTTTGGATTATGTTCACCATCATAAGTGAAATCTGAACTTGAAGTGCACTGCTGGAGAAAGTTCCCCAGTATGGTCGCCACTATGTTAACACTGTAAATTGCCCAAGGTTGTGAAGGAAATCACAAAGGTAACATCAAACTACTTGGAGTCCTGGATTTAACCCTCCAAGACTTAGAGAGGGATCTCTCTATGTGATCTAGCTTTGTTTCAGATTTTAGATGTTAGGCTAGTTATAAGGTGCAAAATTTGTTTTAGATTTGAGATGTTTGGCTGAAAGGACTATTTTAGAATTCCATTGGGCTATGGGGTCTATGTATAAGGTAAGGATCACTTCATATATATAAGTAAATGTCTCCACAGGGTGGGATAGTAAAGACTGTTGGATCGTCTTAGATTTAGTGTGGATGAATCGGGTGAAAGGGGAGAGATCCACTAAACAAAGGATAAATTAAGAATTCCTTTGCAAAGCTTCAAATGAATAATATAGATATTATTGAAAAATTAGACACAGAGTATGCATACATAAATTCTTCTCTATTACCTTCTTTAAATAATAAGAAACTAAATTGCATGAAAGATAACAGGAAAATAACTAAACACAGAAAGGGAAAACACCACCAACGCCTCTACACAAGAATCTTGAAAATATTACACCATAGCTCGTTGGGATCCCATATCAACCTAAATAATCCATTTTTTGTTGTTTCAAAACTGTATTTATAAATCTATTACATGAGAGAGTTCAATTATGAAACTGCCAGCTAATAATTTCATCATAAATTTACAAAACATGACAATGTTTATCATAAAAAACCGTCTCCAAAAAATGATTTCCATCTAGTAACTCCTTCCCTATATCTTTGACTTATGCTCCACAAAATAAGCCCGGTATTGCATGAATAGCCTTGCGCTACCAGAACCCGAGAACTTTGACAACTGTGCACACCAACAAAAAATGTCATTATCATAAGTATGCTGCCAATTCTGGAATGATTGAAAAAACTCCCAAGTGATCTCGATCTACTTCTAGGTATACTAATGTGATATTCATAAAATCTAGGAATATTCAATGTGATCATCTATTTGAGTGCTCCAAAATTGGGGTTGAGTGCCACATGGTTGCTAAAATATCTGGATTTGCAAGTATCGAGCCCTTCAAATTTGGAAGTGCATTGTCATCCATTGCCAAGTGTTCTAACAATTGTTCCTCTTTGATATATTTCTCCATTTATGCCATTGAATCTGGAAAGGATATTTGATCAACATGTTCCTTGAAATCAGTAGGAAAATCATTCACATCGATCCTCATTTCAAATCTGGAGCTATGTTTCACTGCCAAAATTTAAAACCAATTCCTTGAAACCCTTGATTTGTTTTAGATATGCCAATCTTCTTTCCTTTTGCTAGTTCATCATTGACTTGGAACCTGGAAGATTTCAAGCCAATAGTATCTTGATGAAATCATTAATATGCCAGATAATCTAATCCTTATTACTAAATCTAGAGATGTGATTTGTTATAGAGCCAACTATAACAGTTGATATGCTAGAAATTCAGTCAAAAGTGATGATCTGCACCTAGAAAAATTGGATAATTGGTGGATATGAGGATTCAGATATTACCTTTGTGCTTTAAAAATATCCCCTAACCTTATCCTTTCATGAACTGAGTACCATAATTCACATGAACATACTCTGTTTTTAATACTCTGCTACTAAATAAAAACCAAATACAATCTTCATTCAATCCCTGGAAATCTTCTTGGAATTTATTTCAAGGATGAATTGCATATCTTCATTTTCCTTCGATGTTCTTTTAACTGCTCAAAATGATACCTTGAGCTGATTTTTTTTGATATTCAATGCTAAGAAAAGTAGTGGAATTCAAATAGATAATATTTTGTTTTAGAACCTTCTTCACTGTTGTCCACTAGGTGTATCATCAAAATTACTGCACTCTTCTTCCATTTCACCTTTATCATTGACCAATATCCACAAGATTGAGTGTTTTCTTCAAGTTAAGTTCTACAAGAAGTCACATCTTAATTATTTTGAGATATTAAACCAAGCAAAAAATGTGACCTTCCTTCAACTAGATCTTGGGTTTCAATATTGACAATGATGCCTTAAATTTCCTTTGCAAAATTGAAATAGAGGTTATGATTTTTATTCCTCTCCCATGAGTTGAGATTCTTCTTGGTATTGATAGTATGCTCATCGATGGTCCACTTTCTAATGTTTTAGATTGAAAGGGAAGTGGAGAAGCAAACTGGAAAGGATCTAAGTTCACACTGCCTAGAAAATGCAGATATTTCATGCACCTCACAATCATGGTTGTTTAGGCTGCCTTCATTTTCTCATATGCCCTGTTATTTTTGTTTCAAAAATGGAATGTGGACTCAACTAGATCCAGTTCACCTCAAAGAATGATCTTTGGAAGAACCCCGCAGTTAATATCCTGATCCAACATCGTTGTAGAAAACCCTCCACGGCCTGCCCTCATGTTCATCACATAATGGAGAGTCCACTCCCACATCCAATGCAACCTTGGTAAGAAGACCCCAAGCTAAAATGATAACCATCGGGGCAGTATGATCTATGCAATGATCTGTGCCATGTATGAATTGGGTTCCACCTCCATTTCTTAATCTTTTTCTTCGGCCTAGACAAAGACGACCACAATGATGATGATTTTTCTCCCTCATTCAGATCCTGGACACATCTGTGCATCAACATATTGGTACCTTTGGACAAATGGAATTTCAGGGCCAAATTTCTTTGATTTCCTGTCATGGGCGTATGCGTCCTGAGCTTCGAAACCAACAACAACAAGATCATCTCCTTTGGACACTTTTACAGTCGCCTTGGCACCTAATAATTTGCTTCGACAACTGCCAAACTGTTTAGCAATGGATGTGGAAGAAGAGCATGCCTTCAATTTGTGTTCAAACATGAGATTTCCAGATGTCCCATGAGCACTTCATGGTGGAAATCAGGTCTTCAACTGGCCTGTGCTTTATATTTTTTTTTGTAAGTCTGTGGGCAATATCCCACATTGACAAGGAGATAATACATTTTAATGTTTATATATATCGATGCCTGCATTGTTTTTCGACGAAGTGAGCCCAAGGCTATGCAATTGACCTTGTCTCTTGTGCGTTGGGCTTGTGTATTGTGTTGACTTGGTGCTATGGATGCAGGTCTTAGATCTCGGTGTTGAGTAATTGGAGGATGGCCCTAGGCCAATATATACTTTTGAGAGAATGTTCTTCAAATGATTTTATTTTTTGGAAAAAATATTGGCCATGTATCTAACCCAAGAGCATATTTTCCTCATAATAAGATAAAGGCCAAGAAACATAAGCCCCATAAAAGGCTTTGACATCAAATATAGCACAAAAATATTTTATTTTAAAATAAACCAACATTGAAACACTTTTGCCTAATCACAACCAAGAGAATTATAATAAACTGGAAAGACAAGTGTTGTAAGGATCCATAGCACATGGAGATCATTTATTTACCACATTCAGGAGAATTGCAAATGGACTTTTTATCACTTTCTCCTTTTAACTATGCGCCATGGAGAATTTCATTCAAGATTTTTTTGAATATGAACCCACCTTTGCAGGATAAAACATTGTTTTCGTCTTGCAATCCAAACCAAAATATATCATTCAACAACCCTGATTTCCCTATAATTATAGAGTCCTAACACTTCCAAATTTTCAATGATCTTGTCTTTTTATTCTAGTTGTTCTTTGATTTCTTCTTCAATTCTTTTATCTTCTTCTATTTGAACCTTCAAATTTGAGATCATTTGTTCTAGTTCTTGAGTGTCTTGTTTCTTTTCTAGTTGTTCTTGTAGTTTCTTGTTTTTCTTGTTTTCTCTTCTGATAACTTCTATGGCACACCTTAATTCCTCTCGGTAGTCAAACTCTGCCTCTTCAATTTCTTCTTCGAATTCTTCATATTCTTCTTTGGCTTCTTCATATTCTTCTTCCGAGCCTTCTTTATCAGATTCTTTTACTGGCATGAATAGAAATATTTATGTCTCACTTTCACTGACTTCATCTTCATCTGATGATGAGATTTCTTCTTTGGTGCATAATCTTTTCTTGAAAACTTTCTTTGTGTTTCTTTTGCATTTATATGTTTCTTTTCCTTTTGAGTAACCTTCATCATTTCTCTTTTTCTTATAAGGAAATTTGTTAACAAAATGAACAATATCATCACAATTAAAACAAATTAAAGGAAGCTTACCTCTATACCCATTGTCGGTTCCCTTGTTCAGTATTTTCACAAACTTGACCACTTCTTCATCATCTTCCGAGATGTCAGTGCTGCTGCTATGTTCTTCTTGCCTTCCCTTTTTATTTGACTTTTTGGATGCTTTGAAGGCTTATTCTTTTATATCTAGATTTTCTTGTTCAGTTCTCATTTCATATGCTGTGAATATTTCATGTCATTCGTCCATTCTTATTGAGTTTAGATCTGATATTTATTCTAGTGCTGGTATCTTAGGGTCAAATCTCATAGGAAGAGATCTTAGTACTTTTTGAACAATTATAGATTCTTTGATTTCTTCTCCAAATCCTATGATTGCATTTACTATTTCATAAACCTGTAAATATTAAGCTACAATATTCTCATCTTCCTTCATCTTAAGTTGTTCGAACTGACCTCTGTAAGTTTGAATCTTTGCTGCTTTGACTTTTGAATCTCCTTCATAAATATTTTGAAGCTTGTCCCAAATATCTTTAGCAGATTTACAATGTGTAACTTTGGTGAATACCGTTTCACTAAGACCATTCAAAAGTGCATTTTTGGCTTTGGAATTATTCTGACCGAGTTTGATTGCTTTGTCATTTGTTGGTAGAAGTGTTGGTGTTGCGTATCCATCTACAATTGATTGCCAAATTTCAAATCCCTGTGCTTGTATATATGTTTTCATCCTTATGATCCAAAATTCATACTTTTTCCATTTAACTGTGGTATTCCATATTTATACAAGTTGTTTATCTTCATGATCTACCTTTCAATGGTTAAATTGGTTTCTTAAGGAACCTTCTGTGATACCAATTTTTGGATTACTAAGAGGGGGGGTGAATCAATAATAGAGCAATTTAATCCTTTTTAACCATATAATCCAAGTGTTATATCAATGTACCATTATCATCCAATAACTTCAGAGTAAATAAGCAATGAACAAATGAACAATCATACACATATACAATACACTAGTATTTTACGTGGAAACCCAAAGAAGGAGAAAACCACATAATATTTTTTATTATATGTCTTGAAGAATTACATTCATTAGAATCACCAACTTCCTTTGTTTTCTAGCTGCAACTGGAAGGAGGCTCCAACCTCTTTGTTTCTCAAGATACAACCTGAAGGAAGGTCCAACTCCCCTATTTTTTGGCTACAACTAGAAGGAGATTACAACCCCCTATGTTCTTTGGCTACAAACGGAACGTGGCTACAACCACTTGTCCTTGCCCCATCCAACCACCCTAAAGTAAAAGTAGAATGATGGAGCCACTGTCACACTATCATTGTGAGATATACCGCTGTAAATCTACACCGATAAACCTGAACCATGCATCAACCATGCATCAACCTGTACCTCAACCTATAATCAACATGTACCATAAACAAGTGCATCAACCATGCACCAACCTGTACCAAACAACCTGTAATCAACCTATACCATAAACAAGTGAATCCAACTATGTACCAAGTACGTACCAATCATGTTTCAACTAATCATCAACTATGACTCATTAATATGTACCAACATCATCAACTATACACCTCATGTATGTGCCAACTCATCAACTACTTGTCTCAACCATGTACCCAACATGTACCTCAACCAAAATCCCTCATCAATATCATCATCCAAATATTATTTATAACTCTGTAATAGAATTGGTGTATATGATTGCATACCTACAAACCTTCCTTAACTTTAACAACAAGAGACTAGCATTTTCATCAAACTTTTCTTTAGTCTCACATGACTAATTTTGGATTAGTCAACAACCCTAACTTGAAATAATCATAACTATGTACATGTAATGAATAAATATATGAAAATTATATACAATGTTCTTTAGTGTGTTCTGTGCAATTCCTCCAGTTTTCTCTACTTGGAACCTCTCAGAAAAAGAGTTATAGAAAAAATGGCATACCTTGCTGAATTCTGGCTTTTTTTAGAGAGTGGCCTTGTAGAGAGTGTTCCGCATGGAAAATTTGTTTTATAGATATGAAAATGTTACAAAGAATACCAAAGACTACAATCTAACCAAAAACAAAATTCTTACTTAATTTGGATCGGTTATGAATAAGTTATGATGGTTTTACCCAAAACACCTATTTTAGACTAGTTTCAGGACTAGCCACAAACCCTATTTTCAATAGAGTGTAACTCCATAAATAAAACGACCCACAAGATGAATTTTTTACCAAAGATACTTGGATATGTTCCCTCAACATGATAAAAATTTCACAATATGAATCATTCTATAAAAAAACGTTATCGTGAAAATGGCGAGATGACCTGTAAATAACATACCATAGAAAGCATCATAATTTTTTTTTATCCTCCCTTGAATTATGGCCTTGTTTTCTTCACCTTCCCTCTGAAATTCAGCTTAGATATCCTTTGGTTACCTCAATTGCCTATAGATATTTAATATTATCAAGTGTGATGTAAAAGGAGAGAGCCTTGCCTCTTATTTATACTCTCTAATTAGCTTCCTTAAAAACATCTTCTAGGTCACTTTGCCCACTTTCCTTATTTTAGGGTTAACCCACTTCTAATTTCTCCATTAAATTTATTATTTAAATAATTTTTTTTTTATTAAATTTCGATTATAGTACACGCATCACTTCACTTTATTATTTACCTTCTAAAATCTCTTAAACCACTTTGACTACTTTGACCTTTTGGGGCTTCTAGATGACGTATGAGGGCCCTCCAACTTCGTAAGGCCATAACTCTAAAATCGTGAGGAGTTATGTGACGTTCCACATACCACCAGAAATGGAATGATATATAATATACATATAGAGTACTATTACCTGAAAATATATCAAAACTCATACCGTTATCCATCAAACAAACTTCGGTCCATTACCCAAACTTGGGTTCTCCAACTTCTCATGGACATAACTCTCTATCCGTGAGGAGTTATGTGACGTTGCACATAACACCGAAAATGGTAGGAAAAAAAATACCCATATAGGATAGTTTCACTAACAAATTTATTGACCTTCATGTCATTATTCCAAAAATAATCATGGGTTCTCTAACCATACTTATAGAATAACTCAATCCACAAAGTGTCTTCCCGTGAGGGCTTTTACCATAAGGGGACCGCTTTGGAGTTCATCCATTTGTACTTATTAGCAACCATGACAAGACAATAATGAGTCATCTTTACATAAAACAAAATTGGGTCCATTACCCAAACCTTTATGCCACTGGGCTTTCTTCAAGGGTTTACATCAATGACAACTAACCTTAATCAACACCCCTCACTCTCCATATCTTACTCTCTCTCTCTCTCTCTCTCTCTCTCTCTCTCTCTCTCTCTTCTGCACCCTCTCTCTCACTATGTGCCCACCACTTTCTCTCTCCCTCCCTCCCCCTCTCTCTCCCACTCTTTGTCACCCTCCCTCCCCCTCTCTCTCCCACTCTTTGTCACCCTCCCTCCCTGTCTCCTCTTGTCTCACTATATTTGTTTGTATCCCACCACTCTATCTCTCTTATTTATGTCTCCCACTTAATCTCTCCCCTTATCTCCCTCTCTCCCCTATTATACCCTTTTGTCTCCCACCTCTCTCTCTCTCTCTCTCACACACACACACACACACACACACGCACACACACACACACACATGCTCACATACTCTCTATCCTTTTCTTTCTCTTTATCTCTCTCTCTTGCATGATTTCTCACTCTCTCCTCTTGTCTCCCTATTCCTCTCTCTCTCTTTATCCCATCAGTATGCCTATCAATATCCCCCCCCTATTTCCCTTATTATTTTCCTTTATATCACTCTTTCTCTTTCTCTCTCTTTCTCACTTTATTCATCTCTCTCTCTCTCTCTCTCTCTCTCTCTCTCTCCTCTTCCACCCCTCTCTCCCTAGTGAGAGAGTAAGATAAGGGTGTAGATAGAGGTAGAGAGAGTGAGAGAGGGGTGTAGGGATACATAGAGATACTGGGAGAGAGGTAGAGAGGGAGAGGGAGATAGTGGGTGGTGTAGATAGGGAAA
>ML787269.1:114160-130588 GCA_009831015.1 Picea engelmannii
ATACATATACAATATATTTTTCTTGAAAAATAACACGACTATTTAAAAAAATTAAATTTCACATAGTTATTCACAAATTATATAAATACATATTATATATTATTAGGAAATCTAATTCAATTTCCTACATTTCATGTTTTTACACCATATTCAAATTCATCGTAAAAGCACCTTGAATAATCCCTACAAATTAAGAAATTGTTTTTTTTTTCCATGTTTTTGTTAGTCCCTAAACAAAGTCCCATATCAAGTATAAAACCCCTTATTAAGCCCTACATATTGAATTATTACATTTCTAGTGTTATAATTTTATGTAGACTAGAACCTTTCATTGTACCCTTTCATTATAATTGTACTCATTGTATACACACACACACACACACCAAGGAGATGTAGTCTTAGGATCAATGCATCTTGACTTTTGAATTGGATATATTGTAAAGAGAGGTTTTTCCTTCGAAGTGGATTATATTCTTTGACCCCATATGAGATAAACAAATGTCTTTCCTCACCCATATGAATTGTCTTACATGGATTATATTTTAAGTTACAAATTACTTTGCATTCTTTAAGGAATGATTTCTTTTATGAACCTTGTCTAACCATGGTTTATAATTTGATTTGTCTTGGATGTCCCTGACATGGTTCTCTAATGGACATTCTGGGATTATACCTAGGATGTTGTTTCTTTATTGTAGGAATTTGGCATGTGTGATGGAGAGAAGTGGGTTATCCAATGACTCACCACCCTTAAACATTGGCTCTCACATCCTCAAAACCATGAACGAAGGAAAGATGGTCTTAGTAGGAGAATATTTAGTCACGATGGCACATATATGGGCTAGAATACCCACAAGCTTGGAAAAGTACCCCATGAATTATTTTTCACTAGGAACAAGGACATTGTAGGAGTATATAGTCAAAGATAGTGTAGAGACAATATGTAGCTCCCCATGGCCTAGAACCCGTCACCTGGATCCTAGACATTAGACCTATTATGATGATGACATCATCTTTTAGGGTATGATGCAACTAGTGTTTGATGCACACATCGGGTACTGATGGTGCATGGAATGAATTTGGGTGAGGAAAGAAATCAGTTTCTCTCACCTTGCTCCATATTTTTGTGACATGGCCTTTGGAGACCTATATCTTGCCCAAGAGGGCTTGACATCTAACACATATGGATATTATGATTTATCTTTTGAAATTTTAATATTTTTAAAGGTTAAATGAGGGGTCAATCCCACTTCTGATTTGTTTTTTGACATTTTATGTGGAAAAATGTGTAAGGGTAGTCTCATATAAAAAGGAAACCCTCACTTTCATTTCTATCGTCATTTTCACTCAATATTTGTCTGTAACTTCTGAAATTTTCTCCCTTTATGGGTAACTAGCTCTTCTCTCTCATGCACTATGCTTGGAAGGTCTCTTATGGATGGTTTTTGATGATTTTGGATGGAAACCATACCATAGAAAATAATTAATCTGAAAACTCTCTCTTATTGAATTAATTGATACACTCACTCTCTCAAAACTTTCAAGCGTCCTACTAATTTTACTAACACTAAAGTTTTCAAACTCACTAAATAATTTGTTCTTGTTATAAAATGTTTTTTATGGCCATCTAAATCACCTTAATTTTTTTAATACACTAATATAGAGGTGGCTTAACTCACTTAGAAATAACCTTTAACAATTGAATAATATTATATTGGATATATGCTTAATTTTCAAGGTCAATTGTGGTTTTTCTGAGAATTTATTATCGATGTTGTTACAAATTACTTATTGATGTTATAAGATTGGTTTACTGTTGCAATTTGCAATGGCCATGAAAATATATATCTTTTCTAGTGTCTTAAAGAGGTATTTACTGCATACTTGAGCTTGGAAATTGTTATATATATGTTGCAAAGTGTTCTGATTCCAGGAAGGTATTGTTATTACACAATTTGTAGTTTGGGGAAAGCCTATCCCAACCCATGAATGTGTGATGCAACTGGGAACATGTATAAATGTCACCTGAATAGATTTCTTGCTCATTTTAGTGAAGGATGAATCCAAAATAAGGGAATCTTCCTGGGTGACTCTAGGGGGATTGTGATGAGAGATGGAAAGTGATCAAAGAATGCCCATGTAGGTCAAGGTAAAATATAGAGAAGATAATTGAGATAAATTATTATGAGCTAGTAGATGGTTTCCAAGAAAGTGTACCTCCAAGACAATGTTAGACTAGACTGGAACAAGACAATTTATGAAAATTTAATCCTCCAGACTAATGGGGAATCAGAAAGAAACATCAATATCCCAAATTGTAGAAGTATATATATATATATATATACATCATCAAAATCAAGTGTATGATGTTGGAAAGAAATGTAGCAATTAGAAAAAAAAATTCCAATAGTTAAACCAAGACTTTAATGATGAAAGAGGGTTTTTATTTAGTGTTATCAACAATATTTTACTATAGGATTATGGCTGCAACAATAATTTTCTACAACAACAAGTTCTAGCCACTAAAATTCACAAGTAAACCACCCAATCAATAACTTATAACCGATAGAACAATTACCAAATCTTATAAGTAAACTTCAATGGTAGAAAGGTGAGTAAGAAAGTGAAAGAGAATGTGTTTTATGTAGCCCTCTTGGTTGTAGATAAAATTGTATTACAATAGCTAGATTACTTGGAAACAAGTTAGCTTAAACCATGTAATATACCAGATATAAAAAGTATGCAGAACAAAAATAAAATGCTAGAAATGGCAGAATAACACCAATATATCCAGAACAATCACCACAATAGCACTGAAATGATATAAGAATAACAACATAAATAGAACTTTGATTCTGAAAGCAATGTTCATGGGCCTCTTCGAGGGGGACACCTCCAGTTTAGCAGAGCTCTATTACAATAATATCCAATCTAGGATTCTCATACCCTCGACTTCTATTTATACTAAATATGTCTATCAAAAGAAGCACCTAGAGGAAGATCCTTCTAGAAGCGAAAGATTCTATTAGGTCTTGTTACATTCGACTTATTATATTTTATTGAAAGGCATTATTAATATTGACCTTTATTGCATCTGAATATATTGTTCTACCTATGTGCGGGTTAGGACCCTAACATGTCTGCCCCCCTTAAAAACAGGCTTGTCCTCAAGGCTTGAGATGTGGAAATTGTTGCAGAATGGTAGTTGGTTCCCAAGTGGCATCTGCTAGAGTTGTATCTTTCCACTGGACTAACACTTCCTTGATGGTTCTATGATGCAGGCGATGCTCACGCTGGTCCAAAAATTCTTGTGGTTGTAGCCAAATGGATCTTTCTTCGGCTAACTCGGGAAGGTTGGTTTTAATTTGACACTTAGTTCCAATCACCTTCTTTAAGCATGAAACATGAAAAACATGATGTAGCTTAGAATGACTGGGCAAAGCTAACTGATAGGCCACCTGTCCCACATGCTTGAGAATGGTATAAGGACCATAAAATTTGGGCGCTAGCTTCTGACAATGCTCAGCCTTGAGGGAATTTTGCTTATAAGGTTGCAGTCTAAGAAACACCTAATCCCCTTCTGCAAATTGACATTCAAAGTGAACTTGATATGCTTGTTTCTTCATGCAATTCTATTCAATGAAAAAATTCTCTTTGAGGGTACAAAGAATAGCCTCTCGAACTGTAAGTGTTTGGTAGACTGCCTAGACCTTTGAGACACCAGGTAAGTATGAGAGAACTGAAGGTGGATTTTGTCCATATATCGCTTCAAGAGGATTCATTTTTGTACTTGTGTGGTATGAAGTGTTGGACCACCATTCAACTAGGGGTAGCCATTGAGCCCACTGATTTTTCTTTTCCAAGGAAAAACACCTCAAATATGTTTCCAAACACTTATTGACAACTTCCGTTTGACCATTAGTCTGGGAATGATAAGTTGTGATGACATGCAATTGGGTGCCTTGTAGCTTGAGGAGTTCTTGCCAAAAATTGTTGGTGAAAGTTGGGTCGCAATAAAAAACAATAGAATGTGACATGCCATGAAGCTTGAAGACCTAATCCAAGAAAAGTTGAGCCACCATGGATGTTGTAAATGGGTGTTGAAGAGCACAAAAATGAGCATACTTGGAAAGGCGATCAACAACAACCATGATGACTGATTAATTTCCCGATTTGGGTAATCCTGTAATAAAATCCATAGATATATCCCTCCAAATAGCAGGTGGAATTGAAAGTAGTTTTAGTTTGCCCAAAGATTTGATTGTTTCTCCCTTGTTGCATTGACACACATCACATTCAGATACAAAATTAGGAATGTATTGTTTCATGCCATCCAATAAAAAAGAGCATTTGACCCTATCATAGGTTTTGGTAAACCTAGAGTGCCCAGCTGTGGGTGTAGCATGAAGCTCAGAAAGTACCGTGGATTTAAGTTTGTATTGTTTACTTAAATACAAACGACCTTTGTATCGAAGCTCATCATGGATCCAAGAGTAACCTGGGGAAGTTGGAGCATTGGACTGCAATTGTTGGATCATCTGTGAACTTTTGGGATCGTGTAGCCATTCTTAGCGGATGGCTTGGAGCCAATCTGGTACAATGAAGGAAAGAGAAAAAAGAGATCTGTGATCTTCATACTTTCGGGAAAGTGCATCCACAACCACATTGTCTTTTCCTTTTTTGTAAATGACCTAATAATCATATCCAAAGAGCTTGGTCACCCATTTTTATTTCTCCGAGGAGGAAATGCGTTGTTCCAGAAAATGATTGAGGCTTTGATGGTCTGTCTTGATTTGGAAGTGTTTCCCCAATAGATAAGGGCACCACAGATAAACGACATGAATAATAGCCAAAATTTCATTTTCATAGATTGATTTTCCCAGATTTCTTTCAGACAGTTGATTGTTGGTAAAGGCCAAAGGCTAACCCTCTTGCATAGGGATAGCACAAAATCCTTTCCCTGAAGCCTCACATTCCAAGACAAAGGTATTTGTGAAATCAAGAAGGGCCAGCAATGGAGTGGTGCACATGGTCATCTTCAAGGTTTGAAAATCTTGACCAGTGGCTGGAGTCCAAGTGAAAGAGTTATTTTTTAAGAGTACAGTGAGAGGTGTTGCAATCTTTCCATAATTCTTAACAAACTTGCGATAATAACCTGTTAAGCCCAGTAATCCATGCAATATTTTGAGTGTCTTTGGGTGAGGCTAGTCTTGCATAGCTTCAATATTTTTAGGATCCACCGTGATGCTGTCCTTTCCAACCAAATGACCCAAGTACTTGACTTCTGAGGCACCAAAATCACATTTAGACTGTTTCAGGAAAAGTTGGTGCTGAGAGATTAGATGGAGAACTCGATCCACATGGGCAAGATGGTTTGTCCAGGTTTTGCTATAGATGAGGACATCATCAAAGAAAACTAAGATAAAATGATGGAGAAAAGGATGGAAGACATGATTCATGAGGCTTTGGAAGGTGGAGGGGGAATTACACAAGCCAAAGGGCATGACCAAAAACTCATAGTGGCCCTCATGAGTTCGAAAGGAAGTATTTGGAATATATTCCTCTTTCATACATATTTAGTGGTATACATAATGAAGATTGAGTTTAGTAAAGAACTGGGTGCCACTCAATTCATCCAAGAGGTCATCAATGAAACATATGGGAAATTTGTCTTTAATGGTAAGTTTTTTGAGGGCATAGAAGTCAGGGCACATTCACCAAGAATCTTATTTCTTTAGGACCATGACCATAGGATAAGAATAGGGGATTGTACTAGGTCAGATAACACCTGCGTTAAGGAGTTCCTGGACCATTTTCTCAATTTCATTTTTTTGGGAAAAGGGGTGATGATATAGACAAATATTGGGAGGAAGGCTTCCTGGTACAAGGGGAATGGAATGATCACGAACACCACGAGAAGGAGGGAGTCCCTAGGGAGTGGAAAAGACCACTTGATGTTTAGAAAGGATGGATTGGAGGTCTCGCGGCACTGAGGGTGTCTCTGTTGCTTGTATGGCATGGAGTTGGGCAATAACACCAGAATGACCTTTTTTGAGCATATTTTCCATGCAGTGGGAACTAATGATCTCAGGTGAACCAACGGTGATACCTTGGAACCTATATTGTTGACCCTCCTAGTCGAATTGCATGGTTAATTCCTTAAAATCCATGAGAATGGGACCCAAAGTCCTTAGCCATTCTGCACCCAACACAATGTCACAATTGCCCATGTCGATAGAAAACATATGAGATTTGAGGTGGTAGTCACCAATTTGGAGACGCACATTTTTACAATGCCCTCCACATTTCATGGAGCCACCATTGGAAATCATGATTTGGAAATTATTGATGGCATGGATGTAGCAATGATTTTCTTGGGCAATGTAGTGATGAATAAAATTATGGGTGCTTCCACTATCAACCATAATGATGACCTTCCTATGCTTGATGTAACCGATGAGCTTGAGGGTTTGGGGAGTAGAGAAGCTAATGAGAGCATTTAGGGAAATGACCAGTTCTACTTCGGAAGGATCTGAGGGAGGGGTTATGTCAGTGGTTTCAGTTGACTCAGACACAAGGGGAGTTTCAACATCCTCTTCTGAAATATCCTTTGAGATGGCCATAAAAAGAATTTTTTCCTTACACTTGTGCCCTGGGAAATATTTGTCATCGCAATTATAACAAAATCCTTTGAGTTGGCATTCAACAATTTCAACCCTGGTCAATTTTTGGATATTTAGTGGAGCAGAGGGAGTAGTGGGATTTACTAGTTTAGTGCGAGGGATAAAGGAGGGTTTTCAGTTTTGAGAAGATACAACTTGTTGTGCTTATTTATCTATTTTAGTAGCCTCCACCCAAATCTGAGGCTAAGCCATGAGGACATGGGCTTGAATCTCATCCTTAAGGCCACTGATAAAACACTCTCGGAAAAAGGCATCAAACATGCCCTCTGTTTGAAAATCCAGGAGCTCAAAAGAAGCTATAAATTCTTCCACTGTTTCCGATTGTTTCAACTTTGTCAAATGGCCCAAATGGTTGGTGTCAGTGTCAAAGCATTCATAAATCTCTGCCAAAAATTGTGTCCAAGCAACATACCCTTGACGGGAAGTTTTTCTCCATTTCCACCATTGCCAATGTTCATGATCTAGATGGAGAACACCATACCGAAGTTTGGCCAAGTCATCTGTAATGTCGTATAAAGAGAAATGATGTTCCATTTGGGTTACCCAACCAGTGGGATCCGAGCCATCAAATTTGGTCACATCCACCCACGTAAGGCGTAGGTCACGTTAAAAGTGATGGTGTTGAAAGTTAGAGGAATGTTCAACTTTAGTATCTGAAGGTGGGCCAGATAAAGGGTTATCTATAGGGATATGCATCTTGCTGCAGAGCATCGAAATGATAGATTCAATATGGGTAGTCGGGTCTTGTTTGGTTTCCTCCATTGAGGACTGCATGGTTTTACTGAGGGATGCAACATTGACACTGAATTGTTTCACTTCTTGTTAGGTTTCGGTGAAATTAGATTGCAAGTATTGAAGTGAGCTTCTAGGTCTTGGCTATGGGTATGGGGCATGATGATGAGGAAACCGAAATGGGGTGGGTGGGGTCAATTTTTTTTTCTGAAAAACGATATGTATGAATGTGATAAGGGCATAGAGATGAATCCAATGGAATAGGTCTCAAATAATGGTGCAAAAAATTCCAATATTTTTATTTTATTTTTTTACACCTGCAGAGTTATACTCCAGTTTGAAGAATACTGCAGTGATGAAATGCCCAAATGCTTAACTAGGAAGAAATGTGTAGTTATTTGGCAACCCGAAAACAATTGCATGGTAATAGATCTTGTCTATTTTAATTTGTTAATGTTTCTATCCCCAAGGGTTAGGTATTCAAGGGTTATATAGAAAACATTTTTCCCTATGCTATAGCTCTCTGATATAAATGCGGGGTCCAATAGTAGTACTCGGCCTAATATATTAGGGAACTAACTAAGGAGGATAGACCGTACCCTTAGTCATACTACCTGACTACCCAGGTACTAGAGAGTATCTTCTTGAGTGTTGTTCTTGGTGGCACTATATCAGTCAGGTGGTTGATCAGTTTATCTAAAGAGGGCTTCAGGTAATCTATGTTGATCCGTAAAGAGGTGTTGTTTGATGTGCTACCACTCGAAGGGGTACCAACAGGGGTTACAAGGGTGGCCACCATATGTGCGCTTAAGTACCACTTGTATTTCTTGCATGTATGAATCCCTCAACGGCAGGTTTATGCATGTAACGACAGATCTTTGTGGCTTAAAGACCTCAGAATACATCTCTACCCTGGAAAAAAAAATTAACCCACAATTTCTGTTGAGGAAAGTGCTTTGATACCACTTGTAATATACCAGATATAATTAGTATGCAGAACAAAAATAAAATGCTAGAAATGGCAGAATAACAACAATATATCAGAACAATCACCACAATAGCACTAAAATCATATAAGAATAACAACATAAATAACACTTTGATTCTGAAAGCAATGTTCACGAGCCTCTTTGAGGGGGCAATCTCTAGTTGAGTAGAGCTCTATTACAATAATATCCAAGTCAGGTTATCATACCCTCGACTCCTATTTATACTAAATATGTCTATCAAAAAAAGCATCTAGAGGAAGATCATTCTAGAAGCGGAAGCTTCTATTAGGTCTTCTTACATTCGACTTATTCTATTTTATTGAAAGGCCTTATTAATATTGAACTTTATTACATCTAAATATATTGTTCTACCTATGTGCGGGTTAGGACCCTAACAAACCATGTAGTATTAAATTCCAATTTGAACAATTCAATATTTGTTATATCATGTTTACCAATGCACAATTTTCAATATCCAATGCAAACAAGATTAGTGCCTTATCTATTGGTTTATGGATTCTCTTGTTTATGATCTAGTATTTATTACTCCTCTAGGGGTGTAATCCCTTTTAATCCCTAGATTAAACAAACCTAGGAAGATAAATCTACAATGGTGTAAGACCTTTTACTCATTGTAGAAACCTTTGCAAATAGCCTTTTCAATGAGAACAAAGATAAATATTGATGGAGCATGTATTCCCTTATACTTCTCCAAGGGTTTGACAAATTAACCCTGAAATCAAGAAGAAAACATACAATTGAAAAACTTTCTTACCTAATTCAAGATATAGAATGAAAAACCCTTACTTATCAAGAATATTCCACCATAATTGCCAAAAGATAAGCATCCAAGAGATAGCGCTAGCCATTTTCCTCCAATAGACAAGTGTTCCATCCTGAAGCATCAAGAGAGAGATAGAGAAAATTTTCCAAGTAGGGCCAAAATTTCATCCAAGAGAGTATGTAATTCTCAAAAACATGATCATAAAGTGAGAGTGACATGACCTTTATTTATAGAAGGTTATCTAACCCTAATTTTCCCACATAAAAATTCAACAACAAATCAAAAGGCGGATGAGCTCCTCTATTTTCCTTTACAACTTGCAAAATATAAAAATACATAAAATAAATCCCTTATAAGGGTGACATCATTCCCTAAAGGGTGACTCTATGCCTCAAAAGTGAGATGTTGATCCTCTTAATGCAAGTAGTTGGGCCTCCAAACTCCATGTGTCCATCTCTCATGCTATGGAATGTCATGTCATGCATATAAATTCTTCAAACCACATCATATTTCTTTCGAGACCATGAATCCCATGAAAACCATAACCTTCACATGACATCAAGGCTTGTAAGGTAGCATCTTGGGAATCAAAAGGCCAATGTCCAAGTGCCAAGGGATACATTTCCATCCTCTAATGCTTTCCAAGTGCCTCCAAAGGAAATGTCCATGATCTCAAATGTGAAATGGATTTGGGATCCTCTTCCCATCTTGTGGGGCATGCCATCCATCCTTGGGGTTTTCAACCCCTCATGATGGTAAAAAATGAAGAATCCTCCATGGAATATCTTACACTTGGAAAGTCCCTACAAAGAAAAACAAGTAAACCCTCCAAGGCTCCACAAGTCACATTTATCATGCCAGGTAAACAACATTGAATAAAATAATTAGCCAAAAATTTGCATTAATACCCCCTTTTCAAACTAAACAAATGCTCAAAGATCTTATACAACTTGCCAAACTTAAGTATGGGAGGGATGTCATGGTTCCCTATTTGGTAAACCAATCCCCAAGTCAAGGAAAGTTTCCCAATAATACCCTCTCTAAGTCATGTAATGAGTATGAGGTGGATGTGGTTAAAACTTTTGGGCATGGTGTTCTTGACATATCAAGGTCTCATATTGTCTCATTTATGGGTGTCTTTGTGGACGATGTGTTGCATACGTGTTTGCAATGCAACAATTTTCCAATTGATCCGGATTTATGTAGGAACACAATGAAATACATAAATACACACAAACGCAGAGATGCAGCAGAAATAAGACTTCATTTCATTAATAACAAATGACTGAAATATGCTTACAAACAGAATGGAAATAAACTAGCTAGGCGCTGGTGGCTTATCTCTGAGAAGAGATGTGGCTGCTACTCGCATCCATGAGAAGATGAATACAATGAAGCTCTAGAGGCCTTTTTACGATAGACAAGAATGCCAAAAGTCATAAACATCCAAAAACCTAACCCTAGGATATGAAGCGCCAAAATTCATGTGGGCCCCGTTTGGGTAAGTTAGTTCATCAACTTCCCGGGGTCGTAACTTTTGCATACGATCTCCGTTTTAGGCATGTGATAGCTCGTTGGAAAGGTATCGTCGAGGATATTCATTTTGGGGGATCAATTATGCCTTTGGCTATCATTGAGAACCTCGATCTCAAAAAACCTTCATTTAGACCCTCAAAATGGCCCCGGAAGTTAAAACCTGCTAAAAATAGTAAATTGCCAAAATTGCCAGAAAACTGTTTTGAGCCAGTCAGAAAAGGTGGGTGGCCACCGATATCCACCTGGATCACCAATCCCTTATTCCGATTGATTTATTGTGGCCCAAAACATTGAGTGCTATGTGAAATGGAAAGTAAGGAGCACCGTAGTGCCACTTGAAGCTAGGAACACATTGAGTTCCCTATGAAAGGAAATTAAAAGACAACGAAAATGTCTTCCCTCAACAAGAGAGACATCTATTAATTATGTGTTTTATTTTATGGGTCCTTGATTTTTATGGAGAATAATTTCATTTCTATTGGGACCTTTGGGTGAAAATCTAGAGGAAAATCTATGGATTTTATATTTTTCCATCTACAACACCTATGGGCCTTTATCCCCTTCTTCCCATGAAATGAGGTACAGTCCATTCTTGGTATCAATAAGCCCACAAAACCCAAAAGATTAGGAAATAGAGGGGAGGAAATGTGGAAAGCGATAATTATGTGTGGGAATGGTATGATGACCCTTCATGGAGACTCCCTAGTAGCAACCCTTTCTCAAGGGTGACCCACTTAGTAGGAAACCATGTCAAATACCAATTTCAAATGAGGAAAAAGGTATAAGTTACAAGAAAAAACTTTCATAATCAAGAAACGAGTCTTTGCAACATGCTCAAATGATTCAATTATTAAAATGACACTTCCCATGAGATCAGACTTGTTACCTCATGAAGCAAGACCCGTTGTCCTCTGTGGGCCAAGTTGGTATCGTGGATGCTACTCTTGTCGATCAAATGGTGATGTATAGTAAGAGAAGGGGATATGTCCGCTCATATAGATATATAAACTCCATGTCTTCAAGATGAGCCTCTTGAGAAATCATCTCCTTAGTTACTTCTAGAATTGGGGGGTAATAGGTACCAAATCATATTCACAACCTCTTTTGTTCCTTGACCTAGACCAACCGTTTGGTGATAAATATAGGGGGTGGTAGGCTTGGCTAATAAAGTTGATATTTTATCCCTTGAGGTAAATAGAGAATAATTCATTGTGGTGGACCTCTTCCATCACTAAAATGAGCGAAGTCTCTACTTAGGTGATAGTGGTATATTCTTCCATAATTAAACAATATGTGTGGGTATTATGGTTGTATTTTCACAAGCACAAATCCTGCGATAAAAAAATTTCATCATTGATGAGGAGGATTGAGTCATTCTCCTCAACAACACGTCTTTGGAAAACTTTTTCATGATTCCCTTACCTTAAAAGTTTACCTGGATACTCCACTGAGGTTAGTTCCCTCTCCTTCCTTTAACGATTCTAAAGAGATCATAAGGAGACTCCACTAACATATTCAAATGTTTCATCCTACTCTCAACTTTGTGATATTACACATTTTCAAGTGATGGAATTATGGCACATTGGTCACTTCATATAATGTTCCCCTCCTTAGACATTGAATATGTTCTATGATACCCAAATCACTTTTCTCCGGGTTGGGGGAATGATTTTCCAAAATTTGATGGAGACCCATCCTTGGATATTAATCATGTTGGGAATTTATTGAAGTATGTTTTGGGGATAGATGTGACACATCAAGATGTGTTGACAATATTGTTTTTTCTATCTCCGGAAACAAGAAAAAAGGACTAGGTTAAAAAAACTCTCAATCCAAATAGTATATTTTCGCTTACAATATTCCTTTAGGAATTTCTTAAAAGGTGGGACCCAAGAACGCAAATATATGAAGATACTCTCGATAACATCATGGTGTCCCTCGAAAGGGAAGGGTTAGTTTCCATCCCTATTGAGGAAGATGAAGAATCCATTGATGATTAAGACGTTGAAGACAAATTTCATGAAGATGGATATCAATCCCTCGAACATGAGAAAGAATCACATCATCACTTCATCAAATACAACAATGGAATGATTGAAGAATGAGAACCTGAATAGGTGAATCATGATGAATATCACCAAATACCCGAACATGAGTTTCCTTGTGAACATGCCGAAGAAAAACACTTTGATGAAACACACAATGTTGAAGGTCTAATCTATGAAGAGGCTCCTCATGAAGACAAATCCCTTGTATTCGCTCCTATATTCAATGAAGTCATGCAAGCTTCCATTCTTCCTGCACATGAAGAAGATAACATGGTAAGTTATACTCCTTTCTAAGTTTTTGATGTTTCTTTATTTCATGATTTAGAAAGTGAAGAGGTGTTAGAGGAAAATTTGGATGCATTAGAACCGTATTGTTATAAAAAAGGTAATGATGTGATTAGGAATATTGATGAGTTTATACATGTAGGGATATGTAAATGGGATGTGATTTTTTTTGGTATTATTGAATATCCCATTTATGACATTGAAGGTCAATTTCAGTACTTGACATTAGAAAAACCATATGTTCTTTCCACTGGTTAAAATATTTGGCAACAAGAAGATGACATGGTTACATATTTGTTCCAACCACCCAAGGATGATTAAGTGAATAATTATCATTATTATTTTGTATTGTATCCTGGGGGGTTTGATCCTTATTAGTTTTATCACTTGTATTTATTCTACGAAGATTTTTTTTATCCATCATTGTGCTCTAATTTTGATAAGAGTAAGGACATGATTTTTCTAGAGAAGGATTTTTGTGATGAGAGTTTCTATCTTTTTATTACTTCACCTTCATTTTTCACTATAGATAGGGTTGGTATTTATCTTCATAATGATCACTTTCCTATAGAATAGAGTTTTCTTTAACCTAAGGCTCATTGCAGGGGTTTTCAGTTTCACACACGAGACCAACAAACCTCGGGTTGGGAGTAAATTTTTTTCTCTAGATTTGGTTTGAACCCTTACCTTGCGCTCTCTCCTTCCATGGGAAAACTTAGAGTTTTCCCTAGGTTCCTTCTCATCCATTCTTGATCTGTGAGTGTTGGATTAGTAGTTGAGGATGAGGATTTTCCTTTTCTTGTCTCTTTTGGCCTTGTCCTGGGATGTATAGGGCAGGGTTTTGATGATACCTCTTGGCATGATTGTGTCCCTCCATCCCTCTTCCATGATTTGGACTTTGTGATTAGTTGTAATATGATTCCTTATTTAACTCATGATTTATCGGTGCTTGACTTAGCTTTGTTTTGGTTTATCACTAAGCACAAGGGTAGATATTTTGAAACAATGTTGGGGTGGTTTCATTGGTCATATGATTATACCTAGCATTTAACCTAACATAGATTAGTGTATTTTAGGTAGGGAATTTTCATCTTGCATTTCATTTGTATATATGTTGCATCATGCATTCCCACTAGTCTATTCTTACATATTGATTATATATATGTTTCATTTTAATTTCTACATAATGAATACATGACATGAAATTACAATTGATAACTGAATATTATTGTTTTCTCATTTTGTAGATAAGGAAATTTTTTATTTTCAACATGGTCTTGGATTTATCACTGATGTCGATGGATCAAATCCACCATCGGATAATACTAATGGGTGTTGTTTGAACTGGGCACAAGATTATAGGTATTTGAAAACCAAAGATCCTAAGGTTCTCATGCACTCTATGGTGAGAAGATGTCCCCATGTTGGAGATAGATATTACCCTCCCATTCCTAGGGGTAACTAGAGGCGATCATGTCTCATGGTTCATAATGGAGAACATGATATCAACCATGATGATGATAATCATGTCCATAAATGGCATCCCAATAGCCTCTCTCATTCACCTTTAAAATTATAGGTCAACCTAGGATCATCACATTCAAGAAAACCAGAGTATGGGATGTATTAAGCCATCGTCTCCATGAGGTATGCTAGTCCTTTTTTTATGAAAAGTGTTGTGCTTAATTAGTCAGGCATGCAGATGAGGATATTTGGATGAAGTTGGATAATGGATCATTGGTTTGGGAAATTGTGCCATTTTCCTTGTTTCACCTTGGTGGTTAGCTTATATTCCCTAGTCCCATGTTGTCACTGCTCAAGGAGAAGGGGTACTACTGGGGGGGGGGACCTCTCAAGGGTGACATTCTGTTCCCCACCATACTTAACACTTTACATATTGGAGCCTCTCATAGTTTCTGAAATTTCAACTATGGGTCGTGGTCCATTATCTCATCAGAAGAGGGGCGAAAGGCCTAGAGGTTGTTTCATAGCTGCTGCTAAAATAATAATAAAATGATGCTAAAGAAGAAAGGAATGATCTCAAAAAGGACTAGAAAAATTCAGTCCAAACTTGATCTCTACTCTTTCAGTGGCATTCCCGGTCACAAATAGAAATGATACAACTTGAAACCTTATAAAAGGGGACTTACAAATATGAAAAAGTGGACTAGAAAGATGGATGATAAAGGGGTTTGTAAAAATAAAATGTAAATATGGGGTAACTCAAGAGAGAGCACACCCTAAAATGATATCACTATCACACTTACTCTTGAAGGGTTTTTACTTTCCCTTGTCACTCTAGAGAGCTATCGCTCTACTTGGGTTATTTTTGTTTCCTGTTTAGGTGGCACACCTAATAGGGTTGGATGAAGGCCTTCCCATACTTAGACTTGGGAAATCACATCTAGTACTGGGTTGGTATGATGCTCGAAGGGGATACTGAGGTGAATTTTCTTACATGGCTTATATATAAAGTTACAACTTGTTTTGCATGCTTTAAGGACTAATGTTTCTTATGAACCTTGGCTAACCATTTTTTATACTTTTATTTGTCTTGAATGGACCTTCGTTGGTTGTTTGAGGGAAGTCCTAGGCTTGTACCCAAGATGTTTTTCCTTTATTGGAGGACTTTGTCATGTGTGATGGAGAGTAGTGGGTCATCCATTGACTCACCACCCTTAGAAATTGGCTCTCACATACTCAGAACCCTGAACAGTGGATAAATGGGATTGGTATGATTAAATTCAATCATGATGGCATACCGATGGGTTGAAAGCCCCACGGGCTACGAAGAGTACCTCAAAATGTATTTTTCACCAGGATCAGGGATGTTGCAACAACAAACAATGAGAGACAATTAAGATACAAGATGCATCTCCCCAAGGCCTAGACACAACACTTGGATGTTGGATGATATTCCTATTATGATGATGACATCATATTCTAGGGTGTTATGTAGCTAGGGTTTTATTCAAACATGAGGTGTTAATGATTCACGAAATGAATTTGGGTGAGGAGAGACATCACTTGATGCTATATTTCTATAGATTGATGCCACATGGCATTTGGAGAACTCCCTCTTTCCCAAGAGGGCTTGACATCTCACACATGTGGCTATTATGATTTATTTTTTTCACTTTAGCATTTTTAAAGGTCAAATGAGGGGTCGTCCCCACTTCTAATTTAATGTTGACATTTTATGTGTAGAAATGTGTTAGGGTAGCCTCATTTAAAAATGCTAGCCTCACTTTCATTTTTATCATCATCTTTTCACTCACCATTTGTGGGTAACTTCTAAAATACCCCCCCCCCCTTTATCGGTAACTAGCTCTTCTCTCTAATGCAATATGCTTGGAAGGTCTCTTATGGAT